>JAQQST010002319.1:0-10294 GCA_028646485.1 Cryptoprocta ferox
AATGTATAGTTTTGTTAAATTTAATCTTTATATCATAAATTTTACAGAGTTGTATGTAATGATATGAAAACTGATTTTCAGAACTAACTTTTTTTCAAATTTATGCAATCTATTTATTTAAGTCATCATTAACTACCTAATTTCTTCTACTAAATTGGTAGAGAGTTCCATATTAAAAAGATACAAGTTGTAAACTTCATTTCTCTATCATTTTGGAAGTAATTTGAACATTTTAATTTCTTTAGAGAGGGGGTATAAGTTCATAATTCCAAGTGAGTTCAATAGGCAGTACATAAAAAAATAATTTATTTTTAAATAACTATAGCAACCATAATTAATATGTGCAGTAATGACCACTTACTTAAGTATTATAAGTATTATACTTAAGTACTATAATGGATTGTGCATTCTAATTTATTATTTTACTTTCCCAATTGTTAGAAACACATAGTGTAGCAAAGAACTTATTCTTGCAATCTGCTTTGTTGGAGAAAATATTTATACAGCACCCATTCACAATACATCCTTTTTACTAGAGCAAAATGCTTCATTATTATACTAAACTAATATACTGAATGTTTAAATAATATTGTTCAATAGGTATATTAATATAATTTCTGAGTAGTTTCTCTGTGTTGCATTTTATTAAAATGTATACGTATATTCAAAATGTTTTATTGTATTTATTAAAAGTAGTATTTTTACTTTCCTAACAAATATTTCCCCATGTTTAATGGTTTCCTTTATATGTGAGATCATTTTATCAGTGTACTTATGATCTGCAATAAATATTTTTCTTTTCTAGTCTTGTGAATTTTATTATATTGCGTTCCTTCCTCTCTTACAGGCCACAAAAATAGGAATTATTATAATTCTTCTTTACCTTTCATCATTCAATTATCAAAATTTTCAGTTCTTTTTTGTCCTTGTTTTTAAATTTAAATTTTAGTTAGTTAACAAACAGTGCAATATTTGTTTCAGGAGTATAATTCAGTGATTCATTACATATAACAACAAATGTTGATCAAACGTGCCGTCCTTAGTACCCATCACCCATCTAGCTCATTTCACACCCACCTCCTGCCATCAACTCATAGTTTGTTCTCTATCATTAAGAGCCTCTTGTGGTTTGTTTCCCTCTCTTCTCTTCCCCCCACCCTTCCCATATGGTCATCTGTTCTGTTTCTTAAATTCCACATATGAGTGAAATCATATGATATTTGTCTTTGATTGGCTTATTTTGCTTAGCATAATACATTCCAGTTCTATCCACATCATTGCAAATGGCAAAATTTCATTATTTTTGATGGCTGAGTAATATTAAGTATATATATATATATATATATATATATATATATATATATATATACCTAATAGTGCAATTTCTACATAATAGGGTATTTTTATTTTCAGTTTCTTAAGAAACTTCCATACTATTTTTCAGACTGGCTGCACCAGTTTTCATTCCCACAAACAATGCAAGAATGTTCCCCTTTCTCTGCATCCTTGCCAACACTTTTTGTTTCTTGTGTTGTTAATTTTAGCCATTCTGAAAGGTAGAAAGTGGTATCCCATTGTGGTTTTGATTTGTATTTACATGATGATGAGTGATGGTAAAGAACATTACAATAAAGAATAAATGGGTTAACCAGGAAATTAAATAAGAAATTTAAAAAAATACATGGAAGCAAATGAAAATGAAAACACAATAGTCCAAACCCTTTGGGATGCAACAAAGGCAGTCCTAAGAGGGAAGTATATTGCAATTCAGGCCTATCTCAAATAGCAAGAAAGGTCCCCAAAACACAACCTAATCTTACACCTAAAGGAGCTAGAAAAGGAACAGGAAATAAAGCCTAAAGCCAGCATGAGAAAGGAAATAATAAAGACTAGAGCAGAAATAAATTATTCAGAAACAAACAACTAACAAAAAACCCAGTAGAACAGATCAAGGTAAGAGCTGGTGCTTTGAAAGAATTAACAAAATTGATAAACCCCTAACCAGGCATATCAAAAAGAAAAGAGAAAGGACCTAAATAAATAAAGTCATGAATGAAAAAAGAGAGATAACAAGAAGCACCACAGAAATACAAAAATTTATGAGAATACAATAAAAAATTATATGCCAACAAACTGGGCAATCTGGAGTAAATGGACAGAGTCCTAGAATCTCACAAACAATCAAAACTGAAACAGGAAGAAATAGAAAACTTGAACAGACCCATAACCAGCAAAGAAACTGAATCAATAATTAAAAATCACCCAACAAAAAGAGTCTTAGGCCAGATGGCTTTCCAGAGAAATTCTATCAGACATTTAAAGAAGAGTTAATACCTAATCTTCTCAAACTGTTCTAAAAAACTAAAAATGGAAGGAAAACTTCCAGACTCATTCTATGAAGTCAGCATTACCTTGATTCCCAAACCAGACAAAGACCTCACTAAAAAGGAGAGTTAAAGGCCAATATCCCTGGTGAACATGGATGCAAAAATTCTCAACAAGATATTAGCAAATTGAATTTAACAGTACATTAGAAGAATTATTCACCATGATCAAATGGGATTTATTCCTGGGCTACAAGGTTAGTTCAATATTCACAAATCAATCGAGATACACTATATTAATAAAAGAAATTATAAGAACTATATGATCCTGTCAATAGATGTAGAAAAAGCATTTGACAAACTAGAGCATCAATTCTTTAAAAAAAAAAAAAAACGCTCAACAAAGTAGAGATAGAAGGAACATACATACCTCAACATCATAAAGGCCATACACAAAAGACCCATAGCTAATATCATCCTCACTGAGGAAAAGCTGAGTCTTTCCCCTATGCTCAAGACCAAGACAAGGATGTCCACTCTCACCATTGCCATTTAATACAGTACTAGAAGTCTTATGCTCAGCAATCAGACAACAAAAATAAAAGCCATCCAAATCGATAAGGAAGAAGTCAAACTTCCACTATTGGCAGATGATATGATACTCTATGTAGAAAACTCGAAAGACTCCAAAAACTCGAAAGACCAAAAAATTGCTACAACTAATAAATGAATTCAGCAAAGTTGCAGAATATAAAATAAACATACAGAAATCTGTTGCATATATATACACCAATAATGAAGCAGCAGAAAAAGAAATCAAGGAGCCGATCCCATTTGCAATTGTACCGAAAACAATAAGATTCCTAAATGTAATTCAGGAAACCATCAAAATGAGAACAGAGGCATTGACCTCTTTGACCCTGGCTGGAGCAACTTCTTACTAGATACATCTCCAAAGGCCAAGGAAACAAAAGCAAACATGAACCATTGGGACTTCATCAAGGTAAAAAGCTGCTGCACAGTGAAGGAAACAATCAACAAAACTAAATAGCAGCCTGGGGAGAAGATATTTGCAAATGACATATCTGATAAAAGATTAGTATCTAAAATCCATAAAGAACTTATCAAACTCAATACCCCAAAAACAAATAACCCAGTTAAGAAATGGGCAGAAGACGTTATGAGACACTTTTCCAAAGAAGACATCGAGATGGGTAACAGACACATGAAAAGATGCTCACCAGAACTAACTTTTCTATAAATCATTTCATTGGCTACCCTGTGGCAAGCTGAAAAATGAATACATTAAACAAAACATGAAGTTACGTTTTTTAATTGAAAACACACAATTAGCTAAAGCATATCTTTGAAAAAGTCTGTTTATTGACTTTGCTATCCATTGCCTCCTCTTCTTTAGTGATAAAACACAAGAATTTTAGCTGAACACATGTATGCCCCATGTGTTTCCTAGCTTCTCTTGCAACTACTTGTCGCCAAGTACAGCAGCTGTGGGAGACATGAACAGAAGTTTCATGCACCATTTGTAAGAAATGCCCTTATATAGAGGGTGCATGCTCTTCTCTAGTCTAACAAATATTACTGCTAGATGGAATATGTGTGTGAAGGTTAGAACTAGACTAGCCATTTCAGATTATAAGGAGCCCTCTGGGGACTGAAAGTCAGCTGAAGTAAGATAGGCCCATCTGGACTGTGCAGCTACTCTACTAATGATGCATTTTCCAGAATGTTATACAAGTTATAAAGTTTTATGTCTGGCAAAATGTAATCTGTTTTATGATACTTTTTAAAAGATAAATTGTGAATTGTGAGCACCACTAGGGTACTTGCCTTCCTGCTTGCTTTATTCATAGGTTACATGGTTAAATGGTTCTGTTTTTGAAAAGTATGCTCTTTTTCTAACAATCTGTTGTTCAGTAAATACATGGTTTTGTTGTTTATGATATGTAAAACTTTGGTAAGCAATATTAAAGCAAGAGATACCAAATATTTTTGCTTTTCCTGAAGATTTCTGTGTCTTGGAAGAGTAGTTTCATTATCTGTGTACCCTGAAGCTAATTATGTCATGTGTATTAATCTCAACTTTCTCAGTAGTAGCCTGAAGAATATAAGACTACTTCCTTCACCAAACCATGTGAGAGTTAAATATAATATAAAATAAAAATCCATTAATACTGTGCCAGACATCAAAATCTTAGTTAAATCAGTGATGTTGATGGTGATGATGATGATGATGATGATGAAAATGATCAATAGAGTAATTCTACATTTGAAATGTACCACACAGGTTTAAAGTAATAACTCACACTAATCTGTTTATATACTTCCTTGATGTTAACTTTAAAACAAAATAAAAAATGGATACTTTGGTCCTGTGGGCCAAAATGTCTCTAAAGATAAGTCCTATATTAAAGAAAATTCTAGGAACAATAAGGGTTTCTACAATAAAATATAATCTAGCCTTTGTGAAATGAGTGCTTCTGAGAAATTATGTTTACTTCAAATTCCTGGAGAACCCCATCTTAAAGTCTAGTGGCTCAGGACAAATCTAGTATTTTGGTATAATTTAGTAAAACCAGGTTTTGTAGGGTTTCTTCCCCTAGAATTTGACTATACACATAGTAATATATTTATCAGAAATAACCAATTACATGGAATGTATATAATAATTCACATGTACACATGATCCATTTCTATGTTTTATAATATGTAATTAATTGAATGATTTGAAAAACAGTTTACTACATTAGTAATATCTGGAGATTTATTCCATATTTGACTCTAAGGAAAATTAAGTTTGTCAAGTCATGGAGTTTATGAGCATGTTTACTAATCCCAGGCAATCATGGCTACCAACAGTACAACATATGCAACTTAACGATGCAATTTACCAAAAATGAAAAAAAACAGAATCCCTGCTGAACACTTTTAAGTGGGGTACCTATCTTCAGATGCTCTTAGTTTGCATAATGGCTTCTCAGATGAAATAACATAGCAAGAAGCAGAAAAGACTCACTAGTAATGCTTGACTTATTCCAATTTCTTGTGAATTAAAAGCAGCTGTGGACAGTAGGAGGTTGGTCTCTTCTTAAATACCATGTTAGTAACATGGATAAAGTTATTATCTTTTGCTTGCTCCAGAATATTAAGAATGATGAAAAAAGAAGCAAAAGTCTTTATAAATGTTATGAAACATTTTCAGTGAGGAAGTTATATTTTAGGGATATTTAAAATATTTTCTGTTATTTTAGTTTTAGCCTATTTATGAGTAAATTTTTTCAAATCACTTTTAAGTCATTGCAAATATCACCCAAATCTGAGCTTTTTTTTTTCCATTTACAGAAGATTTTAACTGTGATTAATATAGTTAGCATTATATAATTATATAATAATAAGGGATATTTGTGCACTTGTCTTATAGGGTCAATATTTTCAGGTCTTAAAACATATATTTTATAATTTCAAAAAGTAATAATAACATAATTTCTGTATTATGATTGTATTCATTACTAACATTTTGAATATCTGTCTCTTTTTGGCAGATGTGTGCATACAGACATTAATAATATTCACAGTTCAAGGAAGCTGTAACATTGCTTATAAATCGGATGATGCTCTGTCTCTGGAATATAACACAGAAATAGAGGACAGCATTTTGTAAACTAAAATGAGAGAATATTTTTAAGGGATTAATAGTAGTAGCAAGTTTTATGATTCAATAATGTGTGTTCAAAAACAAAAAGTGCCATTTCCCATCTGTTACTATTTTTTCCTCCTCAGTTGGTAAACATACACTCATGAAAAAGGCAACTTATCTTCTGGAACTTTTTTTATTCTGATGTAGAATATCTGTGCTATGAAAATTTAGTATTCCTGGAAGGGAAAGGTAACACTGTAATCAATAAAGAACCCAGTGGCTGTTCACTGTCTTTAGGTTCAGTTTAGAAGAGGCAGAATTGTAAGGACTGAGTTATATGTGAGTTAGGTTACCTTAGCTATAGTTAATTACCAGTCATTAACCGGCTCCCGAACCTTGGAAAATCTCTTTAAAATTTAATTTCCTCAGTAAGTGTTTGACATCACAACCTGGAAATAAGAATTTTAAGAATCTATAAACCAATGGGAAGCCGGGGTGGCTCAGCTGGTTAAACAACTGACTCTTGATTTCAGCTCAGGTCATGATCTCATGGTTTGTGAGTTCCAGTCCAGAGTAGGGTTTCTGTGTTGAAAGCACAGAGCCTGCTTGAAATCTCTCTCTCTCTCTCTCTCTCTCTCTCTCTCTCTCTCTCTCTCTCTCTCATTCTCTCTGTCCCTATCCCACTTGTGTGCACATGTACAGATGCTCTCTCTCAAAATAAATTTAAAAAATTTTTAAAAAGAATCTAAAAACTAACTTAAGTTGTTCAAAATACCTATTGTTTAAAAAGGATTACCCATCATGAACACATATCAACAACTAAAACAAATAATCTTTGCATTTGTTTGGGGGTGGATTATGTCATTAATGTTAGCATTTCTGAAGTTATTTAAAGTTTAATTGGCAATATACATATACACATACAGACACACATATGCATATGTGTGTTTGTGTACACATGCATACATACTGTGATATTGTGAATATATGCATATATATACTTAATACTAGACATAAAAATACATTATGTGAGTTAGGTTACCTAACTCAGAAAATGGGTCAGAAAATGGAAGGCAGAGATGTTTTTAAATTAAACATTTAGAACCATTGAAAAGAATTATCACTATATTCATTATAGTGAATTTTACTTCTGAAACCTCTTTCTTGTCGGTGCACTTGGTTAGCTCAGTCAGTTAAGCAGTCAACTTGGCTCAGGTCATGATCTTGCCGATCGTTGTTTGAGCCCCACATTGGGATCCACAGTATGGATTTGGATTCTCTCTCACTGCCCCTCTCTCTCTGAACCTACCCCAGTTGCATACACACTCTCTAACAAAAATAAATAAACTTAAAGAAGAAGAAAAAAAAAACCCTTCCTTGTTACCCATGTCCTGATTTCAATTATCATCTCAATGTTAATATACCCTAAATATATGTCTCTTCTTTAGATTTATCTCATATTTAAACTGTATTCTGAAATTTTGTTTTTGTAATGTTTATTTATTTATTTTAAGAAAGAGAGCAGGGAAGGGACAGAGAGAAAGAGAGAGAGAATCCCAAGCAAGCTCTGCTGGTCGCACAGATCTGGGGCTTGACCTCAGTAATCGTGACATCCTGAGCCCAAATCAAGAGTCAGATGCTCAACTGACTGAGCCACCCATGTTTCAATATTAAATATGTAACTTTATTATATCTACTTTATTCTTTTTCCTAGTTTCCCTTCCTTTTTTCTTTTAAAGAAAGACTACTACTGGTACTATCTTACTAGTTGTGCTGTCTCAAAGTTTAGCACTCATTTTTAATGTGTTTTGATGGAAGTATAACACATCCACATAATTTTACAAGTTGATTACTTAATCTAAAATGAAAAAAGCATGTCAACAAGCACAAAGAAGAGGTATTTATGAATACCCTGAGAGCCAAAGACCCAGATATTTAATAACTAACTTATAACTGTCCCCATATTGGTAGATACGCTGCTTGGACAGACTGGCTCTTCAATCTAAGAACAGCAGACAAAACCCTGAAAAGACTTCACAACTGAAAGTGAGATTCACAGTTTGAGGGTGACTGAAAAGTGACCCCAGTGAGAGGTGAACTGGGCCATTTGACTATCTGAGAGTACGTTTTCCAGGAAAAAGACTCACATTAATGATAAACTGCTGAGGACAGAATTTAAGTTGGTCAGGACAGAGACGACAGGTTCAAGGAAAGAGAGCATTCAGATATAAAGTGAGGAGAGCTGCAGAGATGATAAATCTCAGAAAATATAAAGTCAGAATTCTGAACACTTCTTGATAACATTACAAAAGGGAGTCCTCCTTTTCTGGGCTAAATAACACTACATTTGAAAATGAAACACACCAGAGCTCCTGGGTGGCTCAGTTGGTTAAGTGTCCAACTCTTGGTTTCGGCTCAGGTCATGATCTCACAGTTTGTGAGTTGGAGTCCTGCATCAATTGAGCTCCCATCCCACTTCGGGTGAAAATGAGCCCTGCTTCTGGTGAGCCCCACTTTTCTCTCTTCACTCTGTCTCTCTGCCCTCATGGGATTCTCTTTCTCTCTTTCCCTCTCTCTTTCTTTACACCCTCACTCACTTGTGCCTTCTCTCTCTCTCTCTCAAAAAAAAAAAGTCCCACAGCTGCCTCACAGTTCAATAAAAAATAAAATAAATTCAGGAAAATGACAGAAACATGAAAAAACAGTATAAGAGTTACTGAACTATGGTCTCTCAGCTTCACATCCACACTCCTACACTCTTCTTTATGATGCTAGAGCAGGCAGTTGACCTACCTGTTTACTTTGGCACTTATCTCCTTGTGCTTGGTCAACAGAAGTTCTGTACTACCAGGGTTCTGGGAGGCTGGAGGAGAAAGAGGAGATATGAGCCTTGCTGCTTATCCCCCATTCCCAAATTTTCTTCCAGCCCCTGTCAGTATGACTCTACCAATGTCTTAACCTTGACAGCTCATTCTAGTAGCAGCTGTTGATTCTAGTTTGCAGATTTTCACACTCACAAAACAAGATTTATTGCACCCTCTCAGAGATTTTAGCATCAGTCCACTGGTGCTATGCTTCAGTCCCATTTGGGTCCCTCATCTGAACTCAGGGAAACTGACACCAGCCAAGTAGTGCAGCCTCCTCAGAGATCTGAGTTTCAGCTCTGCAGGACCGTCTTTCAATCTTTAAATCTTCAGTAATTCCAATTTCTCCCTTTTGTTATCTGAGAGCTAGTATTGTAACTTCTTTCTCCAATTACTATCTCTATTATAATTCCACACCTTCTTTTAAAAAAAGTTCTTGAAGATCTAGTTAACATGTTTATATTAAATGTTTTGTTAAAATAGCTAGTGTGTTCCTATCTCCTACTGGAGCCAGACAGATGCAAGTTGAAGAAAACAGAAATAGAGAAACTCAGAAATTAAGATGATAAAATATACAGAAGATGTGACTGAAATGCTGAGAGAACTGAGTGAAGAATTAGAAAAAAACAGAAAAAAATAAAAGTCAAGACAAAACTAGAAGAAAAATACCAGCTTTTAAAATGATAGAAAAATCCCTTAATAAAAAACAATGTGGATAGGAGATAATTAAGAAAAAAGACACAAAAAAAGAAAGATAAACTAGGCTAGAAGACAGTTAAACAGAGTGGAACAGGAGTCTCTAAAAAATAAAATACAAACAACAGAGCAGATGAATCTACAAAATTATTAAAAGAAAATTTTCTGAATATAAAAGAAAACTTGAAATTGCATGTTGAATGGCACACTAGATCCTTCAACAAATTGACATATTGGCCAGTATTAAGGCATAATCTAGTAAAATTGTTGGGATTCATGAAAGACAAAATTTTCTATGGTATGCAGGAAAATATAAATAATATATTTTTTAAAAGATAATCGGAGGCCCCTGGGTGGCTCAGTTGGTTAAGTGTTTGACTTTGGCTCAGGTCATGATCTCACAGTTTGTGGGTTTGAGTGCCGCATCCGGCTCTGTGCTGACAGCTCAGAGTCTGGAACCTGCTTCGGATTCTGTGTCTCCTGTCTCTGCCCCTCCCCTGCTCATGCTCTGTCTCTCTCTCTCTCTCTCTCAAAAATAAATAAACATTAAAAAGTCTTTTTTTAAAAGATAGCCAGATTTACACAAGGCATTCAGCAATGCCATATGTAGAAGAAAACGAGAACTATATTTTTTCAAGTTTATTTATTTATTTTGAGAGAAAGAGAGAGTGAGCAGGGGAGGGACAGAGATCAAGGGAGAGAGAGAATCCCAAGCAGACTCCACGCTCACTTGGGAGCCCTATGAGGGGCTTGAG
>JAQQST010002320.1:0-10284 GCA_028646485.1 Cryptoprocta ferox
GAAACCCAATAGAGGACAATGGGGAGGGGAAGGAGGAAAAAGAGTTAGGGAGAGGGAGGGAGACAAAACACGAGAGACTCTTGATTCCTGAAAACAAACTGAGGGGGGAAGGGGAAGGGGAAAAGGTAAAAAAAAAAAAAAAAATAAAAAAAAAAAATAAACATTTCTAGTAACACAGGGAGAGGGTGGAGACAAGGATTTAAACACTTGCCAAAGCAAAACAAGCTTGAAAGGAAATATTCCAGGGGCTTCATTTTAATTAATCCTATTAATGAACAACACATATAATTGAACCCACTGTTGATGTCAATATGAACTTATAAAATAGTTTGGTGACTAGGTGTGTGCTCAAACTCTTTCTTATATTAGCTTTCTCCTTTTTATAAGTTTCTAACATGTAAAACATATTTAGTTTGCCTTTGAGTTTTGTTTGTTTAAAATAACTATCTTTAAGTATGTTGTTTATATTATGATCAATACACTCTAAAGGAAATTTTTTATTGTTTGGGGAACAGTAATTAAATACATCACCATTAGACCTTGATGCAGCTGAAACAAAGCAAAAACAAAATTATACTCCAATATCCTTGAAATCTTTGTTGTTTTGTAGTAAATGTGGATTGTTTCTTTAGCTTTGCTTTTTGAACAGATGTGTATTTGCATAATGTGAAGATTTAGTTAGACTTGTGAAAGGAAAATCACATCTCTATTTTACAATGGGACTAATATATGTATAAAGAATTAGATAAAGCAATCCAAAAACAAGCACATGATTTACACGTTAGTTCTAACCCACTCTTTGTACTTGAGGAGCTACAAGATGTATCATGAACGTGTAACACTATGCCTAATTTTCAATAGAGTGCATAAAGGTGTACTTCATTGGTAGAAAATTATTCTCGTTGCATCCTTGGGAAATCAACTTGTACTGTTGCACTTTTTAATTTTTTTTTAATTTGTATGCTTGGGTGTTCCCTTGTGAATGTTAACTATTAATCTTAGAGAATATCCAAACCAACAGTAGATAACTAAAATTTTAATATAGTATAACACAAAATTTTAAACAGTTGGCTACTATTGTGCCCTGAATTATAATATCTCATTACCTTGAGTCCTTTTAAACTACAAAGTGTCTTCTGTGCACCAAATTATCATCTTTCCTCCCTTTTTTCCCCTAGAATGAAAGGACTGATTGTGTACACAGGATGCTCATATTACACATTTTTTATGATGAGCACGAAAAGCAGGTTGCCTTATATTAGGAGTATATTTCCCACAATAGTAATGTTTATTGGATGTAGTTGTAAAGAAAAATAGAAACTTACTAATCTATTAGCAGAAGGTAGGCTGATATCATACACATATTAAAATCTATTGCAACTCAAGTCCAGCACTACCTATTTTAAACCGGAGTAGAACAAAGTATATTGTTTTGATTTTAGATTCAACACATTTGGATTCAACATAAAAATAAGGGTCTAAATTGAGGTCACAAATGTCTGAACTAAACGTGGATATTTTCTCCTTTCCCTGTTAAGTTAAAGACTTTTAGTGCTTAATAGGTCTGACCTTCAGTATCGAAAATTTTAAATCCTTTCAACTGATATAATGTGATAGAAGCAGAGAGCTTAAAGAAAAAAACATTCAACATAACACAACTGTGAAGAAAAAAAACACATTGAACCATGTTACCTGATCTAAATGCATCACTGTAACAAATTTCTTATATTTACAGTTATAGTAGTCCAAAGGTCAAAACTACTGACTGACTAACATTTAGGTTAACCTTTGATTTATCTTAAGAGGCCTTATGGAAGACTTGGGGAGTGATTTTGCAAAAAAGGAAATAAGGTCATAAAGAAAAACTCATAGCTTCAGGCTTTTATTTTTTATTTTTAATTTTTAAAAAATTTTCAACATTTATTTATTCTTGTGAGACAGAGCACGAGTGGGGGAGGGGCAGAGAGAGAGGGGACACAGAATCCGAAGCAGGCTCCAGGCTCCGAGCTGTCAGCTCAGGACTGGATGCAGGGCTCAAACTCACAGACCTTGAGACCAACCTGAGCCAAAGTCCGACGCTCAACAGACTGAACCACCCAAGTGTTCCTTCAGTCTTTTAAATAATATATAGAAATCAAAATTCAAGAAGGATTCTTTTCATTCATTTTGCTTTAGAATTCTGTACTATTATGCAAACTTTAGGCAGTTTTTCCATTCTAAAAAAATTATAAACAGAAGTTTAAGACAGACAATATTACATGAAATATTATCTTGACTTAATCCAACCCCTTAGTAATAAAAGTTAACAAAATAAAGTGAGCATCAAATAGCTCCTCTGATACTATCTACTTACAAATCTACTGCAGTCAAATCCGCAAAATATAATAGTATTTTATAATATATAGAAAAAATAGAAAACTAACATTAACATACGGAATTTCATCAAATTGTTTAACTTTGATTAAAATGAGTTCTTTGTATTCTATGTCTAGCTCTGAAAACCTTAGCAATATGTTTGTTTTATTTTTTCCTGCAATCTGGGAGAAATAAAATTCCTTATACCAATTGGTAAAGAAGTAAAAAGCCTTGGAGGAATTAAATCATGACATGCATGCAAGGCATCTTGTTTTTAGATTCTATTATTTATTTTATAGATTTATTTATTTATTTAATAGATTTTTATCTACTGGACATCTTGTTTTTAGATTTTATATTACACTGTTAAAACAATCGATATTTATATAGCAATCTCATAAGCATTGCCTCAATTTTCTAAGATATATATGGAACATTCAAAATAATTAATGCATATTAGAAACTATTGATGTTCATATTCTCTTTTATATTTTCACCTTTTATAAATATTTTCCCTTCTCAATACTTACCATAAGCAAAAACCTCTCAATGAAAACTACATTGTTCTTAAATCTTTTTTTTATTTTAGAAATTTTAGTGATGTATACCCAAACTGATGACAGCATTCTTAAATTATATTTCATAGTAAAGCCTATATTTATGTTGTAGTTTATTATGGTTAGAGAAACATACTTTCTAAAAAGCAAATAATAACTTTACTATGCATACTCAAGAGCATAGTTAGGCTATTGTATCTCTGATAGATACCAGCCAAATAACCTTGTCTGGCTTCTTGCAAATGCATTTGTCTCCTTTCTATATTTTGTATTTTCCATGAAAAAAAGCATGAAGAATGATCCTGTTTGAAAATTCCTTTTGTTTATAGTTCATTATGTTTTTAGTTACTGACTTTTCTTCATTTATTCTATTTTTGGTTTATGTAAAAGTGTATGTTTTGAAATTACATCATTTCAATCCCAGAGCACTTTGCTAAGCCATTTTATTTCTTTATAATTCAGGTGACTTTGGGGTGGCAGAACTTTTCCAGAGTGGTATAAAGCTAATTCATGAACTAATTTTTATTAGAGATCTCTGTAAATGTTATAATACTAGTCATGATAATATAGGTCAAAAGCAAAAATACTTTATTGGTCATAAAAAAGAAAAATTGTTTCCTTTGTTTCATTCTGAATTATAACATTAAAATTAACAAGTATTATAAGCCACAATGCCAATGTAGCATCATCACCAATAGCTAATTTTCCTATTTTTTAAGCTTATTTATTTTGAGAGACAGAAACAGAGAGAGCACAAGCAGGAGAGGGGTGGAGAGAGAAATAGGAAGAGAGAGAATCCCAAGCAGGCTCGGTACTGTCAGCGCCAAGCCCAACATGGAGCTCTGTCTCACAAACCATGAGATCATGACCTGAGCCAAAACCAAGAGTTGGATGCTTAATCGACGGAGCCACCCAGACACCTCACAATAGCTAATTTTCATTGAGCACTATTCTGTGCCAGGTAAAAGTCAAACTCTTCATATAAATATCTCAATCCTCAAGTAACCTTATAAAGTAGGTACCATTAGTATACTTCTTTGAAGATAAGGAAACTGGTATAGTGATAGGACTAAGAGCTCTGGAGTCACACTGCTTAGATTTGAACACCTATCAGCAGAGAAAACTGGGGATAAATAATCTTTCTAAACCTGTTTTTTTATTCATCAACAGAGTGTATGTATTAGAAGATTGTTGGACTTAAGGTTAGAGCAACGGCCTGGAACTGAGTTTGGGAAAACCTTGTATAGTCAGCAAAAGATTTTGAATTTCATTCCATAGGCAGTAGAGAATGACACACTCTAAAAATTTTGTTTGCCAATTACTATAATATAAAGATGCATTTTCAATCCAATTTATGACTCAATCTTAAACATGCAATTTAAATGTTCATGTTTCTACTAGTTTTAAGTGTATGATGTTACATTTATTTTTAATATTCCAGACTTCCTCTGTCCAATAAGTAGTAATTAGCTACACAAAGCTATTTAAATTTAAATAATTAGAATTAAGTTAAATTTAAAAATTGGTTCCTCAATCACACCAGACACAGTTCAAGTGTTCAATAGCCACCCAGGTCTAGTGGTTATTAGATTGTATCAGACATTTCTTTATCACTGAAATTTCTATTGGATAGCACTGCTGTAAAGCATTGTGCATGTTGGGACTCATTCGAATCCCTTCACCTCCACAATATTACTCAATTATTTCTTCATGTCCTTAGAGGAGTGCCTCACATTATAGTCTGTCCAGTAGGAGGGTCTGCACTATATTTCCTTTCCCATTCTGATTCCCCTCAGCCAATATCTTCCTACCTTAAAGCCTTCTCAAAAGGATTCTCCATTGCCACTGCAGTGTCCACGTCAGAGTTTTGTCTCTCAGTACTCTCAAAGCACCATTCTCTCCATAAATATAGACTGTCAAAGCACTTTGCCATTTGTGTGCACCCAGGAAATTATTTTCCTTACTTTTATCTCTCTTTCAAAAAGCAAGCTACAAAATCCTACATAAGCTGAAGCATCCACAGCAATTTACATGACGAAACTGAACTATTCAATATCACATTCAGGTTACCAAAACTTTACAGTCTCTCTAAAGGCATTTGGAGGTGTACTTACTTTATATTTGATAATTAAGGAGTCTATTTGGATATTTCCTAAAGAGAAGAAACTATTTTCCCTGAAGATGATTTGGAAATTGCTGCCACAATTAGATAAAACAGACCTACGGTAACTTTGAAAATGCATTCTCTTTTTTTCTCATTTGTATTTCAAAAAGTTAAGATGAATATATAGACAGAGTATACTCCAAGTAACAAAATGCTGATTGATACAATTTATATTGATTTATAATCTGAAGTTACACTAATGTCAATATTCCCCAGTTATTACAGATGATATTTAGACAGGTAGAAAGAAAGAAAGAAAGAAAGAAAGAAAGAAAGAAAGAAAGAAAACAAAAGAAAGAATATTTGCATTGGCTATTTCAGCTATTTTGTTACAACACATTGAATTAGATAGCAATTCAAGTATATATTTGGATTTACTCTATTTGGGTAATCTGCATCATAAATACCCTTACTTTGTCCCCTTTCTACAAATTAGGGGTAATGCAAGCAAGGCAAAGATATTGTTTTAAAGACGTTTGATGTGATATAGTTGTGGTGCTCACATAGTAGATATTGGGACTGGGCATAAAGTGAATTAAAGAAAGTAATGAAAATAAGATGGAAGCAAAAAAAAGTCTAAAAATGAGATTACTGATGATAATCCTAAATCTCTGAAAATGCACTTTAAGTTTTTCATAAAAATGTGACATGCTAATAGAGATGATGAAAAGTTATTTTAAGAACAGCCAATGTCCTTTTAATAAGTCAAAAAATATCATTAGAATTTGTGATATTATTTTTCCTCACATACAATTGCATATCTGTGGCTATAAACATGTCCATTTTAAGACTCAATGTCTGACTACTCAGAAGTGACTTAGGACACTATGTAAACATAGGTCAGCATTTATTTCCAGTTTCCAGAGTACTCATGTCATAATATTTTGCCTTTATAAATATAGGGGGGCTTCCTTTAAAAAGAAGCATGTGAACATATTATTAAGAAAAGATATCATAATGGCATGCTACTTCACACACACTAGGATGGTTATAATAAAAACCAAAGATGATAACAAACATTGGCAAGGATGCGGAAAAATCAGAACCCATATATACTGCTGGTGATAATGTAAAATGGTGCAGTCACTTTGAAAGACGGTCTGGCACTTCCTCAAAAAGTCAAACATAGAACTACCATATGACCTAACAATTTCATTCCTAAGTATATACCCAAGAGAATTAAAAACAAATATCTACACAAAAACTAGTTAATATTCATTGCAGCATTATTCATAATAGCCATAAAGCCAAAAGAACCTAAATGTCTATCAACTGATGAATGGATAAATTATAGGTGGTATAGACATATCATGGATTACTATTCAGCCATGAAAAGAAATGAAGTGCTGATACATCCTATAATATGGATAAACCTTGAAGACATGTTAAGTAAAAGGAGCCAGTCACAAAAGACCACATTTTATGTAAGTCCATTTATATAAAGTGTTCAGAATAGTCAAATCTATAGCCACAGAAAGTAGATTAATGTTTGCTTAAGACTATGGGAGTTGAGGATAAATAGGCAGTGAATGCTACTGGGTGTGATGTTCCTTTTGTGGGTTGTAGAAATGTTATAAATTAATGATGATGGATACACAATATCTTGTGAACATATTTAGAAATCACTGAATTGTGTACTTTAAATGGGTGAATTGTAGGATATATCAATAAAACTATTTAGAAAATTTTATAGAATAAATAATTTCTTCACAATCCCCCCAAAATAGAAATACCTAGAATTAACATTTTGGTGTATCTTTGAGTATTATGACACACTTATTATATTTACATCAAAACTGCATAAGAATATAAAATATTTTAATTAAGTGAAATATAACATATTCGTAGACTTGATATATAAAAGTTGACAATTCTCTACAAATTAATGTATGCCCTTAATATAATACAAATCAAAATTTCAATAGTATAGATTTATAAATAGAAAAAATAATTATATAGGTTTTTAAAATAAAAATAGGCAAGAATAGGGGTGCCTGCATGGCTTAGTCAGTTGAGCATGTGAGTTTTGCCCAGATTCATCTCACGGTTCATAGCATAGAGCCCCACATTGGGGTCTGTGTGGACAGCTCAGAGCCTGGAGACTGCTTCAGATTCTGTGTCACTCTCTGTCTCTGTCCTTTCCCTGCTTGCACTCTGTCTCTCTGTTTCTGTCTCTGTCTCTCTCTCAAAAATAAATAAACATTAAAAAATTTTTAATGAAAAATAAGCAAGAATAATATGGGAACTTTTAGAATAAATATTCATAAACATTTAGTAAATTATATTATGAAGTTAGTGTAACTAAATGGGTTAGTACTGAAATCAGTCCAGGCATTTGGACAATGGAATAGAATAGTATATCCAAAAACAAAATTAAGTATAACATATAATTTACTATATGATGAATATGGCATTTTAGATCAGTAGGGAAAAGAAATATTTTTCAATAAATAACATTGTGACAATTGTCTAGCTATCTATAAGGACTTAAGTTACCTCAAGTCTATATCAAAATAAATTTCAAGTGAATCAAGGATATAGATACAAAATGATGAGATTTAAAAATATTCAACATCAGGGGTGCCTGGGTGGTTCAGTCGGTTGAGCGTCCAACTTTGGCTCAGGTCATGATCTCACGGCTCATGAGTTTGAGCTCCACGTCAGAGCCTGGAGCCTGCTTTCAATTCTGTGTCTCCGTCTCTCTCTGGCCCTCTTGCTCACTCTCTCCCTCTCTCTTTCTCTCTCTTTCAAAAATAAATAAATATTAAATATTCAACATCATTAGAAATTAGGGAAAATAAAAATATAAGGTTTTAACTTTTGGATACCATATTAACAAAGATGGAAAGAAATACTGGTATTAATTGCTGGCAATAATGAAGAAACAGTAATTTTCATTCATCATTACTAAGTGTATAAACTCTGTACATACTTTGAAGGTCAACTTGGTACAAAAAGAAAAACAAAAAGTCTTTAAAATGTTTCCTTTGAAGCAGAAATTTTTCTTCTAAAAATTTGTCCTAGCGATAAGGATATTCTTTACTGTATGGGTTTTAATTGTGAAAAATAGAACCTAATTACCTACCAACTCAAGCAAAATTTGTTACGGATATGCAATTGATTATTATGCAAATATTAAAAGGAAAGCACTGAGTTTCTTAAAGATGCTGGTGGAATGTTGCTGAGAACAAAAGCAGATTCAACATATTATAATAAAAAGAAAGAGACAGAGACACAGATAGACAGAGAGAAAAGAAACTGGAAGCAAGGAAAGATATACTCCACAATGTCAATGGCCCATTATCTTTGTATTGTGGAATTACACATTTTTAATAATACATTTTTCTTTTCATTTGTATTTTCCTTAAGGAACATATGTTGTTATGATATATTTTGTCTCCATATACTTTATATTTTAAGAGAGCCATCCCTAGTCCTAATCATTTCCTTCTTGTATTTACATTTTAAATACGTAAGAAGTATAATTTGATATAGATTGTGACATACATAAAATTCCAAGTTATTTTCTGAAATGATTAGCCAATTTTCCCGACACTATTTTTTTTATCTTTTTATTTGAGAGAGAGAGAGAGAGAGAGAGAGAGAGAGAGAGAGCACAATTTGGGGACAGGAACAGGGGAAGAGAGAGAGCAAATCCCAAGCAGACTCTAAACTCAGCATGAAGGTCTTCTCATGGCTTGATACCATGACCCTGGGATCATGACTGAGCCAAAAGCAGGAGTTGGACACTCAATCAACTGTGTGACCCAAACATCCTCCCAACACTATTTCTTAAAAATTCACACATGCTCGTTTAAAAGCATGATGAGTTGAACTTGTTGCCTTGAGATTGTGAAACTGCCTGCTACTGTAAACTATCACTCTAGCTCATCCCACTTTCTAAGTTTATTTTTAAATGTCTAAAGAAAGCAAATTAATCAAACCTCAATTTATGAATAGACTGCAACAGCTTTTCTTGGTCCTGTCATGGGGGAAGGGAAGAGTTACCCTAAAAAATTCTAAAGCCAAGTAGTGATGGTCCATTAGGGCTGCCTAATAGAAGCAGACAGTAGGAACTAATTGCCCAGTTGGATGTCTACTTAGGCAGCAGACTTGTGGATCTGCCCTGGCTTAACAGAGCAGGATAAAAGTTATCTGGTCAACAAAAGAGGTTTGGACAAAAAGGACACTGAGGAAAGCAGCTGACCTTGAGGGAGCTTCTAGTACCCCACCAAAAGAGCTGGTTCTACAGACAGAGTTCCAAGAATAGTACAGAGAGGGAGAAAGTTGAGAAAGTGACCCCATAAAAAATACTAACCCAATTCTGGGCTCATCCCTGAGCCATACGTGTATGCATTAGACCCTATTCAGAATATCAAACACTTTGAGACCTGAAAAAACAAATAGACCACAGCCCAAGTCCCAAACTGACCACAGAGTAGTTCACAAATTGGGCATATCCAGCAACATACCGAAGAATGAAACTACACCACTCTCTTACACCATACACAAAAATAAACTCAAAATGGATGAAGGACCTGAATGTGAGACAGGAAACCATCAAAACCCTAGAGGAGAAAGCAGGAAACAGCCTCCTGGACCTCAACCGCAGCAATTTCCTATTCGACACATCCTCAAAGGCAAGAGAATCAAGAGCAGAAATGAATTATTGGGACTTCATCAAGATAAAAACTTCTGCACTGAAAAGGAAACAATCAAGAAAACAAATAGGCAACTGACAGAATGGGAAAAGATAGTTGCAAATGACATATCGGATAAAGGGCTAGTATCCAAAATCTACAAGGAACTCACCAAACTCCACACCCGAAAAATGAAGAATCCAATGAAGAAATGGGCAGAAGACATGAATAGACACTTCTCCAAAGAGGACATCCAGATGGCCAACAGACACATGAAACAATGCTCAGCATCACTCATCATCAGCGAACTACAGATCAAAACCACACTGAGATATCACCTCACGCCGGTCAGAGTGGCTAAAATGAACAACTCAAGAGACTATAGATGCTGGCGAGGATGTGGAGAAACGGTCACCCTCCTACACTGTTGGTGGGAATGTAAACTGGTACAGCCACTCTGGAAAACAGTGTGGAAGTTCCTCAAAAATTATCAATAGAACCCCCCTATGACCCAGCAATAGCGCTGCTGGGGATTTACCCAAGGGATACAGAAGTGCTGATGCATAGG
>JAQQST010002321.1:0-10279 GCA_028646485.1 Cryptoprocta ferox
GGAAGGGGGAAAGGTAAAGGGGGGTGATGGTCTTGGTGGAGGTCACTTGTGGGGAAGAGCACTGGGTGTTATATGGAAACCAACCTGACAAGAAACTATAAAGTTTAAAAAAAAAAAAAAGATGTGTGTGTGTGTGTGTGTGTGTATATATAAATATATATATATAGCACTCAAAAGGCCATGTTGCGTTTTCCAACTAGCAAAGTCCATAATCACTGCTCTTCTCTCTATGATTCAAGGCTTCTACAAATATTATACAATTGAGGATATATGTTCAGTTAATAAACATTTCTTTATTTCATAATATGTACAAGTCATGATAAATGCAAAATTGATAATATGAAATCTATGTCCTAGAAATATTAAAGTATAAGAATAAACAACCTAGTCATTGTTCAATTCCTCTAAAACTATAAAATTTTCTATAGTGTTCCTAGTCTCTATATAACAGGTATAAAAAGATTTTTATTTTAATCATCACTTTATAAGTCAGCCTTATCACAACATCTATATACTGCTAATGGTAACAACACAATGCCATATATGGAGATGCTGAAGTGACCCCAAGGATTTGATTGATAGATTTAGAGATATCTTGTCCCCAGTCATGAAATTATAAACACTTCCTCGAATTAAAGAATGAAACACAGATCCATGGAACAATCACAGGAGTGGATGTCAGCAGGAATACAGATCTTTTTAAATTTATTTTTACATTTAATTTATTTTTGAGAGACAGAGAAAGACAGAGCGTGAACAGGGGAGGGGCAGAGAGAGAAAGACACAGAATCTGAAGCAGGCTCCAGGCTCTGAGCGGTCAGCACAGAGCCCGAAGCTGGGCTCGAACCCACGAACCGTGAGATGATGACCTGAGCTGAAGTCGGAAGCTCAACCGACTGAGCCACCCAGGCGCCCCAGGAATACACATCTTAAAGCTATAAAAATTACCCTGAAGAATAGAGAAACTGTTCAACTGGAAATTCTGAATATTCAGGGAAATAACATTTTATATTTTATTAGTCAAACAGCTTACCTTTAGATACACTACCCATGGATGTCAAACCTAAGGTGAAATATAGAAAAGGTAGGCTATTGCGGGAAGAGCCCAAGGCTGAGAAAAGAGGAAGAAACAATAACCAAGGCAGAGAAAGAAGTGGTCCTAGGTGATAATGTCTTGGAAAATTACTGTTTCAAAGTAATATGTGATTTGGGATATTTTTTGTACAGGTTTTAATTTTTTATGTCAGCTTCCAATAAACATAAATGTATGGGGGAAAGGAGACAAGAGTATCTATCTATCCATCTATTAATCTATATATAAATACCTACCTACCTAGAGAGTGGGGCACAGAGGTGGGAGAAAGGGATTTATTTTAAGGAACTTGCTCATGTGATTATGGAGGCTGAGAATTCTCAAAATACGCAGCACTTGTTGGGATGAGTGCTGAGTGTTACGTGTAAGTGATGAATCACTAAATTCTACTCCTGAAACTATTATGCTATATGTTAACTAACTTGGACTTAAATAAAAGTTTTTAAAACTTTTTTTTTTAAAAATTGTTTTAAAAACAAATTTAAAACTGTGATTTAAAAATCACAGTTATGATTGAGTAAGCAGAAAGAGAAAGAAAATCATTACTCAAGAAACAATGAAGATAAATATGGAATTTTATTTAGTGTATTGAATTAATTAGAGCAAAAATGTTTTCTAGTTTAGAATATTGATTTTCATTCAAATTTTTAGGATAAATTTAGTATTATTATTGAATTTTGCTGTTAAATTATTCCAAAGTATTTTGGTTTCAATGGAGAGGAATAACAAAAGTCAAATTTTCAGTAGCTTTGAAATGTTTTATAATTTGTGGGTGTTTAGGTAAGCCTGTTATATGAGCATTAGATGGTGAATTTTATGTTACTTGATTTCCAGAAGTAAATTAAAACAGATTATTTCACTTCCTTGACATATTTTATTTGAAAGTACATTTTCTTCAATGAATGAATAAATTTGAGTTTAAAAAATTAAAAATAAATAAAAATATGATCCTGCTTTTATAAAAGTATATTAAAATGTTTGCAGTAGTGCGTTTTGGTTAGGAAATTAAGAGTGGTTTTTATCCACTTTCTTCTTGTATTTTCTATAATTATTATTTATTATTTTAAATGAGAGTAAAGTGTTATATTAAAAAAAAATGACGTCTGAATTTTTGCTCAGGCACTGGATCACAGAAAGAAAAGAAAAGAAAAGAAAAGAAAGTCTTTTTAACTGGAATTCTTCGTCATTTTCTAGAACTGTTAGCAAGATGAAATAACCTAATCAGAGGTTGACTGAAATTCTGCACACAAATTTTCAATCAACGAAAATCACAGCCATAAAATATTTCAATTTTTAGTAATTTGAAATTATTCCAACATGACATTATTTAACGCTGAAAACATCAGGATATTTAACAGCATATGGATTATATAATATTGCTAATGGACTTTAAAATGAAACAAATAACAAGTATGAAGTATAAGGAAGATATTACTTAGAATTTGGGTAAAGGATGAGAATAAGATGTTATAAAAGCTTTCTACCTGTCTTCTTGTGCTACACTTATCTAATCTCAAATATTTCTTATTCACATTCAAATAATACATCATCATAAAATTTTCTACTATCTCCTGGCATTTGGCATTTTGACCCAAAACTGATTACTAAAGCCCATTTTTTGTAAAATAAATCAAATTTTCATTTTTCCGCTGGGAGGTACAGGCTTGGTCAACAGTCTTTTTACTGATATCCTCATTCTCATAGATATTTTAAGATGATCTTTATCATCCTGGTCAGTATAGGGCTTGAATATATCTAAGCACAAGTATTTGAGAATATGCTATTAGAGATCATCCTTGTGAATCAGCATTCCCCACTTTGATTAAAAATAAGTTTCCTACCCCCCCCAAATAAAAAAAATAAAATAAAAGTAAGCTTTCCTTTTAAAATCCAACTATCAGTCACCAATAGATATATGGCTTTTTTTTGAGAAACATACAGAAAAGATCCTGATATCTATGCTAGGATCCAAGTTATCCATCAAGTTACATTAAGTTATACTAATATGATAGTAACAAAACCCACAAATGTCAGTGGCTTAAAACAACAAGTGTGTATTTCCTCCTCATGCTACATTTCCACCATGGGTTGCTGGAGGTGGAGATGGTGATGAAAGGGGGCTCTTCTCATAGTAGTTACTCAAGGATCTCTCAGAAATTCAGGGTGGCAGAGCAGCCACCATCTTAAACATCCCCAGTCACATAGGCAGAAGGAAAGAAACCTGGAAACCATCTCACTCAGGCAGTTAAATGTTCTGGCTCTTTGGCCCCGAAATGAGGTATGTCACTCACTCAACCCACTGACCAAAACTAATCACATGGTTCCACCAAACCATGAGGGAGCAAAGAAGCACAATCCTACAGTGGGCCCAGTAAAGGAGGGGAACAAGAATTATTTGCAAAAAACCACCAACAACTGCCATAGCACGTTTTCTTTTCAATTATTTTATTTCAGTTTGTCAAAACTGTATTTGTGCATGTGTGCATATGTGTGTGACAGAAAGATGTTTTATACATACGTATGTAACATCATCCTCCCCATCCTTAATTTTATTTTTCTACTTTTTCTTCATCCTTTTCAGCCTGCCTATTTGATAATTTAGTCTTTAAACAAATATTAATACCATGCAGTAATATCTTTGTGAACAGCACTAAATAAAAACTACCATGCTGTGTATTTCATGCTGTATTAGGTTAGATCATTTGAATGGAATATAGGTAGGTGGCTGAGCACAGGCTTTACAATGGCTACAAATCCCACATAAAGATTCACAAATAAACTCACTCCATAAGTAATGGTTGATATCCCATATCAACAAACAGAGATAAGATACTAGACAAGATGCCAAAACAGGATTTCAATACTATTGAACATGTCAAGGATCCAGGTACTGAAACTGAAGTACAAGGATTGAATTTAGTTACAAAGCATAAGTAAAGGGCCCAACAGGGACAAAATTAGGCACTAGAAGAGAAGCACAGTCAATATGTTGCTGAAGTATGGAATAGCTAGACCAGACCTCCTTACTCCCTTTTGGTTAGAAACAGATTTACAGGTCCCAGACTAAGGCAAAGACATTCCTGGTGGTTGAAACTAAATGATCATAGTAACTGAAAAGATGTGGGAGTAAAGTGCCAAACAGATGGCCTCCACCAGAAGTAGCAAACTGAAATATCTAACATAAACCAGGCAAGAATAACAAATGAAACTGGTCTGATATAGAACAATAGGTGCTAAGAATACTGTACTACAACCAAATATAATACTAGCCTACTTACACTGCCTTTCAAAATACTGTGAAGACAAAGTAAAACCTGTCCATAGCTAGAATAATACCACCAGTTTACAACTACTGGCTTGGTACATATAGCCTGGTCTCTCTGCCCTATTTTATCTTTTCAGTTTCAGCTATTTGCCTCCATCATCTCCAGAGACTATATTTGTGCCATATGCTTCTAGATTTCTTGTATCACCCACTGCCTTAGAAACAACATGAGGTTTGGACATCCTACATTGTTTCTCCATTAATTTTTATCTTGGTTCTTTCCTATTCACCTGGTGTCTGACCAAACTTTTATCCTGACCATTGGTTTTCTACATATCCTGATCCTGGTTTACTGCTTTGATTCTGATTCAATCATTTTCTGATCCCTTACTACAGTCTTTTTTCTAAAACTTTGCTTAAAACGAAATGTTCGCAATTCTAGCTCCTTGACTGGCACCAATAATTTGCTGCAGCATCACGATGGAACATTTGTTGGATACCTACTGTGTGCCAAGATTGACAACATCATGAATTGTTTGAATGCAAATCATGAATGCACTCTTCCAAAGCCTAGATTTCTTCTCCTACTCCACTACAAAAACCAACATTTTCCTGACCTTTAAATTACCTCTTAGCTACAGCAGGTTTTCTCCCTTTTAAAGACTTAGCAATTGGTGAATGTTGGTTTGAGCAAATTATCAGGGAACACTAATTAAGGTGGTACTTTCTCAAAGGAACAGCATTATAGTGTAGAAGTCTAAGGTGGTACTTTCTCAAGGTAACAGCATTATAATGTAGAAGTCATCCTGGAATTCCCAAAATTAGTTAGCATGATAGCTAAAGAGAAGAGATATCCTGTTTGGATCCATTCATACCAAAAGAAAGTAATTATTAATCTTCTCTTCCCAGTAGAAGCTACTAAATTAAATGCAAGAAAAAAACCATGCTATTAAAAAAAGAGATACTAACTCTAAGATCCTGTAAAATATGATCCAATTTTAGTTTTAAGGAAATCAAGGCCCATGTAGGAATTGTTGCACAAATTTCTTGACAATGACACTCTTTTCAAGTTGTTTTGTCAAATGGTTTTCTTTTCAATGGGAACAAAAGAAAGTGCAGGTGTGCATTAGTCTTTGCCATCTATCAGAAAATCAGCCCCAACCCATAGTTTCCAGGTGCAGAAAAAATCAAGGCGTGACTTGTGAGCTGTGACGGTTAGAGCACTGAGCCAAAGCACTTGGAAAATGCCCTTTAAGGAGTTGCCAGAACTTGGTGTGTAAGAAGATAGATGGCAATGCTGGTCAGTGGGTGTGGCTAAAAAGATAATAGGGAGATTAAAATCCCTTTTATATTGAGTGAACTGGAAAACTGTTCATTGACTAGTAGCTGCAACTGCTATTTTGAGAACTAGACTTATTTGTCACTCTTTGCCTTGGATTCCTAGCCAGTTCAAAGCTTTGGCTGAGCTGCCTTCCTATCTCTCTCGTTTTGACCTGGGGGATAGAACACTTGTCAGCTTTTAATTAACTCTTAGCACATGTTAGTGCCACACAACTTTAATCACTGCTTTCCAGGACATTCACCTGTTCCTTTTTTAGGACCTTTCCCTTGATGAATAGACTGGGAACTCTTGCCTCTTTTAGCTAACGTGTGATCTAATTCTGGTCCTTTGAACCTGTAGTGCCCACCTAAAAACCACGTTCCTTAATGATGAGTCACAAATACCTACTTAATTGATGGCAATAACTTTGGAAATCATTCTCCCATACTCATTATGAACCTCTACCCATTCATCCTGTTTCTGTTAAGTTTTGAACCTTGCCTTAACCTGCATTTGGTCCGTGAACTTGGCATTTAGATTTGATAGTTTTGGCATTATAACCTCAGTTTTCCCTGATGTCCCTTCAGTTTTTGGTGCCTGTGCTGCCTTCAGTGGAAACCCCTGCTACAGATTTAATCCTAAAAACCCTGAAGCTAATTCTCATTTTTTATTAGCACGATAATCCTCAGATCCTCAGACAGTTCAGTTCCTCTGAAAAACAGAACACATGGATACATCTGTCACTGTAGTCTCCTACTTCCATGTCTAAATTTCTTCCCATCACTTGCTTCCTTGAAAAGAACCCAAGCTTTCAAAGACCTGAAAGTTTAAATAGTAGTTCCACCTTTGAATACTACATGGTCTTAGTAAAGCTACTTCACCTCTCTGAGCCTTGAGTTCTGTAAAATGAGGAGGTGATTCCCTTGTATCAAGATAATATGAGTGTTAGAACTATTTGCAAAGCATCTGGAATATTGTAAGAAATCCAAAAATGTTAGTGCTCTTCTCTAAGCTAATCCTCTGGTATCTGCCCCACCTCTGGAGTGCATGCAGACTTTAAGATTCAGCCCTCTGGAGCATGACCCCTCCATCCCACCCACAGTTGACAAATGTATAATTCTAATACTATCAGAAACCTGGAATTTTGTAGATACTGAAAGATCAAAGAAAAATATTCATAAGATAAGTACACAAAACAAAAAAACATTGACAACCTAAATAATGAGTTTTTATACATTGTCCATTTGAATAGTAGCCAGCGCCCAATCATGAATACTGTTGACAGTGTAAATAAAGATATGTGGGAGTACATGGTTGAAATGAAGACCTAAGAGAAAGGGATAGTGAAAGCTGATAGTAGGTGATTTCTCTGAAACGATCTTAATACCAATTATGTTGAATGAGCTGATAGGGAGCCTCCTCTCATTGAGTAGGTTTACCTACTTATATATGACAACAGGTTAAAATTTAAAATCTTAAGTAGTAAAATTAAGTGATGATTACAAATCTGTGGAATGCTCAGTGTTCAGCAAGAATAATTACTACACATGCATCTAAGTCAATATATAGGAGCCCTATTCACATGACTGTTAAACCAAGAATTTTCCATTGTAAATCAAGGAAGGTAATGTTAGAGACTTATGGAGTTTTGCATGCTATGTAAATTTTAATTAACTGCAATTCTTAGGTTACATTAAGCTAAATGCAGCATGGAGACATATCTGTCTTTTGCATAACATATATTTGGTTAAGCTCTATCATAAATAAAAAACTCATAACAAGCCAGGTCACTCCCAACTACTTTCTGCACATTTATTCAATAGATATTTCTTGCAAAATTTTGGACCCTTGTATATTTTAAGCATTTAAAATGTGGTTACGTAAGAATAAATTATTGCTTCTGCTTCTAACAAGAATTGCATGTAACAAACTAACTGCCCCATTTAAAAAATAGAAAAGCTAGAAGGATACAAAAAAGAATCTGTCTGAAGGTTTTAAGGGAATTCCAATGTAGTCAGGATTTGAGGCGGCAAAGATCCCATAAAGAAAGGAAACTCATTGAGGTGAGACCAGTATTCAGGATACCTTGGATTATTTGCTGATTCTTATGTTGCACAGAGCTAGAAACTAACCTGAGAAGAAAGCAGTCAAAACACTCAGTAAATTTATCATATATTTAATGGACCTAGGTAGACAGACTTGGAGTTCAATACCTTCAAAAAAGGAGGAGCTCTAAGAAACTCACAAGACACAATTGCAACCCCTTGAGAGAAAGACCCTAGGAATGACAGCAAACCAGAAGAAGAACAAACTTTATAATATCTGAAATCCAGCCTTGATTCAGCTCATTTCATGACTGGATTAAGGTAATCAGTTTCTACTCTGGCTACTTGTCAAAAGATAAAGTTTATCCCCTCTTGAAGAACATCACATTATACAGAACCTCTATAGGTGTTTATATATAATGTCTAGCATTCAATAAAAAATGGATTTAATGGAAGAATGGAAGTAGCTGAACAGAAGATTAGTGCAGCAGGAGATATATTAGTAAGAAATATCCAGGCTGAATTATGGTAAGAATAAAGAATGAAAAATACAGAAACTTATAAGAAACATAGAATAAAAAAGCCTAATATATATCTAATTGTCATCTCAGAAAAGGAGGAGAAAAATAATTGGGCTGAAGCAATATTTAAAGAAGTAATGATCAGGAATTTTCTAAATGTGGTTGAAGACATCAAACTAAAGGATTAAGTACTTCAAATTAAGCATAAAAAAAGGAATGTACATCTAAGCATACCAGAGTAAAACCATTTAAATGTGAAGGAAAAGAAAATCTTAAAAGCATCTAGAGAAGAAAAAAGAGCCATTGCTTTCAAATAAACAGTAAATCTGACCCCTAACTTTTTGATAAAATTATGGAACCAGAAGATAATGGAATAATATCTTTAGAGTACTGAATTAAAATACCCATTTTAAGATACTATGAGCAAACCTAGAATTATAAAATAGCCTTCAAAATTGGAAATAAAATTAAGACATTTGTAGACAAATAAACAGGTTTTGTAACCAATATACACACACCAAAATATCCCAAAGAGCGTTTTTCAGGCAAAAGGAAATGACGTCAGATGGGTACACAGAAATTAAAAAAAAAGAATAAAAAGCAGTTGAAATGTTAAATATGTGGATAATTATACATCATATTGACTATATGAAACAATAGTATTTTGTGGAGTTTAAAATCTACATAGAATTAAAATAAATGATTACAATAATACAAATGTAGGAGAGGAGAGAAACTATTATAGGGTCCTATGATTGTCTGAGAAGTAGCCAAATACTAAATTATATTAGAGTTTATATGATGAATGATGTAATCTCAAGTATATGTACTATAATAATAGTAAAAGGCTATATAAATAGCAAGCACTTAAAGGGTGAATTGGAATAAAAAATATTTAACTGATTCAAAACAAGACAAAGTGGAAGGAAATATTGTAGGAAAGATTGAATAAATAAATATATAAATGAATTACAAAATTATTACTTAAACCCAAATATACCAGTAAATTACATTAATTGCCATAAGATTAGATGCTCCAATAAAAGAATAGTGGAGAAATACAGGTGCTTATTATGGAAAACTAGGGGTGCCTGGATTGCTCAGTTGGTTGAGCATCTGACTCTTGATTTCAGGTCAGATCATGGGATCAGGTCATGGGACCGAGCCTCATATCAGCCTGCACACTGAGCTTGGAGCCTGCTTAAGATTCTTTTTTCTCTCTCCCTTCTCTCTCTCTCCTCTCTATCTCTCTCTCTCCCTCTTTCTCTCCCCCCAAGCCCTCTCCCCTGTTCACTCTCTCTCTATCTGAAAAATAAAATTTTTTAAAATTTTTTAAAAATACGGAAAACTATGTGTATTTGTAATAATGGTCCATTGCAGCTGTAGGTGACCTCAGAGATGGGATTAGGGTATATGAAACAGCATCAACAACATGTGGCACATTAGCAAGTCCACTCTTTATTATATGTACCAATATGTGCATCAAAGAAATGCATATGTACGGCAAAGACATGAACAAGAATATTCATAGCAGTAATATTCATAAGACAAAACCTGGAAACAACCCAAATATCCATAAATACTAGAGTGGATAAGTGAATTATGGCATAGTCACATAGTAAAATACTACACAGCAAGAAGAACAAATTATAGCCACACCCAACAACATAGCTAAATCTCTCATATAATATTTGGCTATAGAAGCTAGATACAAAAGAGTATATATGATTTATTTTTTTAACAGTAACATTTTTTTAATTTTTTTTTCTTTTTAACTTTATAGTTTATTGTCAGGTTGGTTTCCATATAACACCCAGTGCTCTTCCCCACAAGTGACCTCCACCATGACCATCACCCCCCATTACATTTCCCCCTTCCCCTTCCGCCCTCAGTTTGTTTTCAGGATTCAAGAGTCTCTCGTGTTTTGTCTCCCTCCCTCTCCCTAACTCTTTTTCCTCCATCCCCTCCCCATGGTCCTCTGTTGGGTTTCTCCTGTTAGACCTATGAGTGCAAACATATGGTATCTGTCCCTCT
>JAQQST010002322.1:0-10277 GCA_028646485.1 Cryptoprocta ferox
TCTGTTTCTTCTTTCCCCCACTTGCAAATCTAAGTTTTATCCCTTCAGTCCTTCTCAGTTCAATCCATACGGGCGTGCTCGGATTACAGAGCTCCCTGCTCTTCTGCCATCTTGTCCTCCTCCTCTCTTTTTGTTTTTAATTTTCCCTTCTTTGATCCATTTGTAGATTAAGGGAGCATTGCTTAAATTCCATATGTTTGTGAGTTAAAAATTTTTCCTTCTGTTATTGATTTCTTGTTTCATACTATTGTAATTAGATTATATACTTGGTATGGTTTTAGTGTTATTGAATTTGCTATGATTTATTTAGTGGCCTAAAATAGGGTCTGTATGAGAAAATGTTTCATGCACAGTTGAGAAGAATGTGTATTTTTTTGTGGTCAAGGAAAAAGTTATGTATATGTCTGTTAGGTCTATTTGGTGTATAAAGTTATTCAAATCCTTTTTTTTCCTTATTGAATCTCTGGTTTATCTATCTAGTTTTGATAAATTATTAATGTCCCCAACTATTATTGTATCGCTATTTATTTCTCCTTTTAGCTTTGTTAGTTTTTGCTTTATATGTTTATGTGCTTCTAAACTGGGTGGATAAATGTTTACAATTATTATGTCTTCTTAATGGATAGACTCCTCTATCATTATATGACTGTAATGGTTTCTTTTTTACCAGTTTTAGTTTAAAGTCTATTTTATCTGATATAAATATACTTACCCCTGTTTATTTTTGTTATCATTGTGACCATTTACCTGAAATATCTTTTTCCATCCCATCATTCTTAGTATATATGTATCATTAAGGCTAAAGTCAATCTCTTGTAGGCAGTATATACATTCAGGCATTCTATATGTTTTGATTGGAGACTTTAATCTATTTACATTTAAAATGCTATATGAGGGGTGCCTGGGTGGCTCAGTCAGTTGAGCGTCCGGCTTTGGCTCAGATCATGATCTCACGGTTCGGGGGTTCAAGCCCCGAGTCAGCCTCTGTGATGACAGCTAGCTCAGAGCCTGGAGTCTGTCTTCAGATTCTGTGTCTCCCACTCTCTCTCTGACCCTCCCCTGCTCACACTGTCTCTCTTTCTCTCTCAAAAATAAATAAAAACATTAAAAAAATTAAAATGATGTATGTAAGTGATTAATCATGGGAATCTACCCTCAAAACCAAGAGCACATTGTATACACTATGTGTTAGCCAACTTGACAATAAATTATATTTTAAAAATAGTGAATAAAATAATAATAAAATAAAATAATTATTGATAGGTAAAAACCTACCTTTGCCATTTTGTTGAGTTTTACTGGCTATTTTGCAAATCAATTTCTTTCTAGCTATTTATCCTGTTGTTTTTGTGTTCATGTGCTTTGATGTATTTGGTATCAGTACGCTTTGATTTTATCATACTATTTTGTGGAATCACTACAGGTTTTTCCCTTGTAGTGACCATAAAACTTACATAAAATAACTTAAAACTATAACACCCTAATTTAAACCGACAACAACATATGTTTGATAGCACCTATGAATTTTACAATTTTAATTCTCCCCCACCTCACATTTTATCTTATCAATGTTATGATTTGCCAATTTCTATATTATGTATCCAAAATCAGATTATTTTAGTTGTGGTTATCTTCACAAAGTTTATTTTTAACTTATCATTACAAAATTACACAATCTAACATTGTATATTTACCGTTATGAGTGAATTATATGGTACTTTATGTTTTTATGATGTTAACTAGCATCTTTTTACTTCTTAATTACTTTTAGAATTTATTTTTTGTTGTTTTTAAGCTTTATTTTAAATTAATTTATTTTTTAAACAACAATTCTATTTGTTTTCTTATTTTTTATTTTTTAGTTAATTAATATACAGTTCATTTTTGGTTAAAGAAGTAGAATTGAGTGATTCATCATATACATACAACCAGTGCTCATTACAATTGCCATTCTTAATAACCATCACCAATCTAGTTCATCTGCCTACTCCATCCATCAATCCTAAGTTTGTTCTCTATCTTTAAGAGTCTCTTGTGGTTTGTTTCCCATTCTCCTCTTAGCCTCCTTCTCATATGTTCATCTCCTTTGTTTCTTAAATTTCACATATGAGTTGACTCACATGATATATGTCTTCCTATGATTGACTTATTTTGCTTAGCATAATACATTCTAGCTCCATCCACATCATTGCAAATGGCAAGATTTACTTTTTTGGTTTGCTGGATAATATATATATATATATATATATATATATATATATATATCATATCTTCTTTATCCATTCATCAGTCAATCAATATTAGGGCTCTCTCCATAGTTTAACTAAGGTTAAAAATGCTGCTATAGGGGCGCCTGAGTGGCTCAGTCAGTTGAGCATCCGACTTCGCCTCAGGTCATGATCTCACAGTTCATGGGTTTGAGCCCCGCGTCGGGCTCTGTGCTGACAGCTCAGAGCCTGGAGCCTGCTTCCGATTCTGTGTGTCCCGATCTATCTGCCCCTCCCCTGCTCATAATCTGTCTCTCTCTGTCTCTCAAAAAATAGATGTTAAAAATTTTTTTAAAAAGAATGAAAATGCTGCTATAAACATTGGCGTGCATGTACATGTTCGAATCTATATTTTTGTATCCTTTGGGTAAAAACCTAATAGTGCAAATCTTGGATCATAGGGTAGTTGTATTTTTAGTTTTTTGAGGAATCTCCATACTGTTTTCCAATGGCTGCACCAGTTTGCATTCCCACCAGCAGTGCTAAAGGGTTTCCCTTCCTCTGCATACTCATCAACACCTGTTGTTTCTTGTGTTGTAAATTTTAGCCACTTAACAGATGTGAGGTGGTATCTCATCGTGATTTTGATTTGTATTTCCCTAATGATGAGTGATGCTGAGCATCTTTTCATGTGTCTGTTAGTCATGTAGATGTCTTCTTTGGAAAAGTGTCAATTCATTTCTTCTGCTTATATCTTAAGTGGGTTGTTTATTTTTTGAGTATTGAGTTTGAAAAGTTCATTATAGATTTTGGATGTTAACCCTTTATCAGAAATGTCATCTGCAAATATCTTCTTCTATTCTGTAGTCTGCCCTTTCGTTTTGTTGATCTTCTTTTGCTGTGCAGAAGCTTTTTATCTTGATTAAGTCCCAGTAGTTCATGTTTGCTTTCATTTCCCATGCCTTCAGCGATGTGTCTAGGAAGACTGTGCTCCAGCCGAGATCAAAGAGGTTACTGCCTATATTTTCCTCTAGGATTTGGATGGTTTCATGTCTCACATTTAGGTCTGCCATCCATTTTGAATTCATTTTTTTGTATGGTGTAAGAAGGTGGTCCAGTTTAATTCTTCTTCATGTTGCTGTCCAGTTTTCCCAGCATCATTTGTTGAAGAGACTGTCTTTTTTCCATTGCATATTCTATCCTACTTTATTGAAGATGAGTTGACCATATAGTTGTGGGTCCATTTCTGGGTTCTCTATTCTGTTCCATTGATCTGTGTGTCTGTTTTTGTTTCAGTACCATGCTATTTTGATGACTATAGCTTTGTTATATAGCTTGATATCCAGAATCATGATGTTTCCAGCATTGTTTTTCTTTTTCAAGATTGTTTTGGTATTCAGGGATTTTTGTGGTTCCTTACCAATTTTAGGATTGTTTAATCTAGCTCTGCCTAGTTTGTTGACATATAATTTTTCATAGTATTCTCTTGCAATTGTTTGTATTTCTGTGTTGTTGGTTGTAATCTATCCTCTTTCATTCATGATTTTATTTATTTGGTTCCTTTCTCTTTTTTTTTTTGATAAGTCTTTCTAGGGCATTATCATTTTTGTTTATTCTTTCAAAGAACCATATTTTATTGCTCTCTTCTACTGTTTGTTTTTGTTTCTATATCATCTATTTCTGTTCTAATCTTTATTATTTTCCTTCTTCTACTGGGTTTAGGGTTTATTTACTGTTCTTTTTCTAGATCTTTTAGGTATAAGGTTATATTGTGTATTTGGGGCCTTTCTTGTTTCTTGAAAGGGGCCTGAACTGCAATATGTTTTCCTCTCAGGACTGCCTTTGCTGCATCCCAAAGGATTAGCTTTTATTTTCATTTTCCTTCATGTATTTTTATTACCTTTTTAAAAATCTTGGTTAACTCATTCATTTTTAGTAGGTTTCTCTTTAGCCTCCATGTATTTGAAGGCTTTACAAATTTTTTCTTGTGATTGACTTTAAGTCTCAGAGTGTTGTGATATGAATATATGCATGGTATGATCTCAGTCTTTTTGAACCTGTTGAGAGATAATAAGTAACCCCATAAGTGACCGATTTTGGAGAATGTTTTATGTGCACTCAAGAAGAATGTGTATTAAATTACTTTACAATGAAATGTTCTGAATATCTGTAAAGTCCATCTGATTTGTATGTTATTCAAAGCCATTTTTCCTTGTTGACCTTCTGCTTAGATGATCTGGCCTTTCCTGTAAGTGCAGTATTAAAGTTACTTAGTATTATTGTATTACTATCAATGAGTTTCTTTATGTTTATTATTAATTTATTTGTATATTTGTCCACATTGGGTACATAAATATTTACAAATATTAGATCTTCTTGATGGATAGACTTCTTAATTATGGTATAATTCCCTTCTTATTCTCTCATCACAGTCTTTGTTTTAAGATCTAGTTTGTCTGATCATAGGTCTAACAGGAGAAACCCAACAGAGGACCATGGGGAGGGGAAGGAGGAAAAAGAGTTAGGGAGAGGGAGGGAGACAAAACAGGAGAGACTCTTGAATACTGAAAACAAACTGAGGGGGGAAGGGGAAGGGGGAAAGATAATGGGGGGTGATGGTCTTGGTGGAGGTCACTTGTGGGGAAGAGCACTGGGTGCTATATGGAAACCAACCTTACAATAAACTATAAAGTTTGAAAAAAAAGATCTAGTTTGTCCGATATCACTATAGTTTGTCTGATATCAGTATGGTTACTCTGGCTTTCTTTGACCTCCGTTAGCATGATAGTTCTCCATCCCCTCACTTATTTTTTGATGTTTATTTGTTTTTAAGAGACAGAGAGAGATAGAGTGTGAGTGGAGGAGGGGCAGAGAGAAGTAGACACAGAATTTCCAAAGCGGGCTCCAGGGTCTGAGCTGTTAGCACAAAGCCCAATGCAGGGCTTGAACTCACAAACAGTGAGATCATAACCTGAGCCAAAATTGGATGTTTATCCAACTGATACACCCAGGTACCCTTCCACCCCCTCACTTTCAATCTGCAGGCATCTTTAGGTCTAAAATGAGTGTTTTGTAGGCAGTATATAGATAGATATTTTTTATTTCCATTCTGTAACCCTTTGTCTTTTGATTGGAACAATTAGCTCAATTACATTCAGAGTGCTTATTGTGTTACCTATAGGGTTGGTCTTTCTGCAGATGTTTGTAGTCTTTGTTACTTTGGTCTTCTTTTTTGTTTTTATGTGTTTTTTTCCCTACACCCAAAGAGTTTCCTTTAAAATTTGTTGTAGAGCTGGTTTAGTGGTCATGAACCCCATTAATTTCTCTTTCTCTCTCCCTCTATTCTAAATGACCACCTTGCTGGTTAAAAAAAAATGTCTGCATATTTTTCCCATTGAGCATATTGAATATTTCCTTCCATTCCATTCTGGCACTCCAAGTTTCAGTGGACAAGTCTGCTGCTAACCTTATATGTCTACTCTCCTAGGTTAAGGACCTTTTGTTCCTAGCTTCTTTCAGAATTCTCTATCTTTGTATTTTGACATTTTTACTATTATTTGTCATGGTGTTGACCTATTTTTGTTGACTTTGAGGGGAGTTATCTCTTCCTCTTGAAATGGAATGCCTTTTTCCTTCCCCAAATTAGGAATTTTTCAGCTATAATTTTGTTCAAATAAACCTTCTGGCTGCCTTTTGCTTCTTCATCTTCTGGGATTCCGATGATACAGATATTATTTCATTTTATGGAATCACTAAGTTCTCTAAGTCTCTCCTTGTACTCTAATAGTTTTCTTTCCTTCTTTTCAGCTTTATTTTTCCATAGTTCTATCTTCTGTATCACTTATTCTCTCCTCTGCTCCTTTAATCCTTGTTATGACTGTATCCAGTACGCTTTGCATCTCAGTAATAGAATCTTTATATCAGCCTGACTAGTTTTTGGGTCTTCGATCTCTGCAGCAAGGGTTTCTCTGGTGTCTTCTATGCTTTTTTAAGCCCAGCTAGTAGTCTTATGACTTTTTTCCTAAAATCTTGTTCTGATATTTTTATATCTGTTTTGAAGAAGTCTCTGGATTTGATTTCTTCATAATCTTTATTTTGGGGAGAATTCTCCATCTTGTTATTTTGACTACGTTTCTGTCTTTTCATGTTTTAAAAGCCTGTTATGTTTTCTGCACCCGAGAGTACTGCAAAAAGGGGTCATCTACTGTCCAGGGCATGGCACTTCAGGAAGTGTTTCTGGTGTATGCTGTGTGCCCTCTGCTGTTGTGTTTTGTCTGCTCTTTCCCACAGTTCTCTGCAGAGCTCCACCATGCTTTTTGTGGGGAATTCCTAAAACAAACTAGGTATTCTCTCATTTGCTTGTTAAAATAAGCCTGGAAAAAAGGGGATGAAATCATGATACCAAAAAATCTTAAAAGGGAAGGGAATTAAAAAAAAACAATAGAAAAAGTATATGGCTGATTCCAAAGAAAAATAAAGATACAAAGAAATGAAAGAAAAAGGAAAGAAAAAGAAAAGAAAAAAATAGGCCTAATCCAAAAAAAGAGAAAGAAAAGGAAATGAAATGAACAAGAAAACAAACAATAAACTATGAACCTGATTCTAAAAGGAAAAAAAGAAAAAAAAAAGGAATTAAAAAGTAAGCCTTGTACTATTTCCCCCAGAACTGCAAGTGTCGTTTTGAAGCACCCAATTTTCAGTACACTTGGGGTATGTGGGGTGCTGCCTGTCCTGGTCTTCTGTAGAATAGGCCCTCTGTGCTAGCTTAGAGTCAGTCCTGCCCCAGTAAATAAGCAGTTGCCAGGCAACAGGTGGGTGGGGTTTGGTGTAAGTGTGTTTGGCCTCCACTGGGGGCCACTGTGCTGCTCTCTAAATTCCCATAGTGTTGGTGTTGGTAGAAAATGGCACAACCCCAGCCTCTCCTCCTGGTTAGAATGTCTCACATCCCCTTGCTGCTCAGGCAACCCTCACAGAATAGCAAGAGCAGTAGGCTTGGCCTGTACCACAGCTCTCTTGCATTTTTTCTTTGGCTCTTGGCTGGGATTCAAAATTGAAAGTCTTAAAGGAACTGGCACCGCATGGACCTGTCCCCTTCCTCCAGAGTGTATGATGTACTTTGTCCCAGAAAACAGTGCCACGCCTGCTTGGTCCATGCAATCTATGGTGTAGCACTGCAAAAAGCAGTGACCATGTTATCTGTCATCTGTGCCCTGCAGATGAAAAGGCCTTTTCCTGGTGCCTACAGGGTCTTTTGTCCTTAGAGAGGCAATATACCCTCTTCTGATAGAACTCCAGGAAGGGGAATGTTCTCTCCCAATGTGCGCCAGAGATCCCTACACCACTCTATGCACTCTGAGGTTAGCACCCTCCTTCTCTCCAGGAATTCAGGCCGCAGTTCCAATCTGGAGAAAGTTATGCACTTCCGAAACCTCAGAGTTTGAGCTCCAAAAGGTGTTTGTAAAATAACCTATGACACTCAGTATCTCTCGCTCCCAAGTCCTTGTCCCAAGAGGTTTTCCTTTGTGTGAACCCAATGCTGCACTCTCTCAACCACCTCTCTCTCCCTTTTGTCTCCACAGAAAGTGATCCCACCCCTTTGCAGCACTACAGGTTTTTACTCCCCCAATTCACTTCCATGCACCTTGCCCCTGCCACACTGTGTCTCTCCAACCGTGGAGATACTTCTGCCAACCCATAGATTGATTTCCTGGGTGTTCCCAGTGATATGAACTGAAATCAGCTGTGTTTGAGGGATGAGGAAAGCCCCGGGTCCCCGTACTTCTCTGCTATCTTAACTTCCCCTCTCTAGAATTTCTTGTAAGGCAGGTCTAGTGGTGATAAACTTCTCCAGTTTTTTTTTCTTTATTTCTCCTTTATTTCTGAAGGACAATTTTGGCATGTATGCAATCCTTAGTTGGAAATTTTTTCTTATATATTTTTAAGTATATCACCCCAGTCTTTTCTAACCTGAAAATTTTCTGTTGAGAAAACTTCTGATGGTCTTTGGGGGTTCTCTTGTATATAAATTCTTTTTTCTATTGTGATTTTCAAAATATGCTCTTTGTCGTTGAGTTTTGTCAATTTAATTTTAACGTGTCTTTGTATAGCCCTTTTTTTGGTTCAACCTATTTGAGATCCACTGGACCTCATGGATTTGAATGCCTATTTCTTTCCCCAGCTTTGGGGAGTTCTTAGTCATTATTGGTTTAAATATTACTTTTGTCCATTTTTCTTTCTTTTATCCTTCTGGAATTCCCACAATGTAGATACTTGTATCTTATAAGTTCCATAGGCTTTTCTGCATTTATATATGTATGTGTGTGTGTATTATTTTCTCTTAATGGATAGTTTTGAATTTTTGTTTCCTACATCACTGATTCATTATTCTGCATGTCCAAGTCTGTTTTTGAAGCTCTCTATTGAGTTTTTCAGTTCAGTCATTGCACTTTTCAGCTTTAGGATTTCTGATTATTTAATGGTTTCTATTTCTTTTTTTTTAATTTTTTAAATATTTATTTATTTTTGTGAGACACAGACAGAGCATGAGCAGGGGAGGGGCAGAGAGAGAGAGAGAGAGAGAATCAGAAGCAGGCCACAGGCTCTGATCTGTCAGCACAGAGCCCGACGAGGGGCCGGAACTCATGAGCCCTGAGATCATGACCTGAGTCGAAGTCAGATGCTTACCAGACTGAGCCGCCCAGGTACCATTTAAACAGAAAAGCAGTACCTATTTCATGGGGTTGTTGTGAAGACTCGCTGAGATAATGCATGCGAGGCATTTACCATAGTGCCTGGCACATAGTAAGTGCTCAAGCTGGTAGCTGTTTTTTCTGAAAGGAAGGTAGTGGTCCTTCTATAACACGAGACAAGTAGGGAACCAGAGAGCCCTATGGCTGTGGGTCTACTTTCTTTATAACTCCCCATGGTACATGATAACAATAGAGGTAGTATCTTGCACATATGCAATGTGTCTTACACCTTGTAGAATACTGTCCACTGAATCTTCTCATCCAATCATTTTTTTATTAAAAAAATTTAATGTTTGTTTATTTTTGAGAGAGAAAGAGAGACAGAGTGCAAGCAGGGGAGGGACAGAGAGAGAGTGAGAGAGAGAGAATCTGAAGTAGTCTCCAGGCTCCAAGTGGTCAGCACAGAGCCCAATGCGGGGCTTGAACTCACAAACTGTGAAATCATGACCTGAGCTGAAGTCGGACCCTTAACCGACTGAGCCACCCAGGCACCCCATTCTCATCCAATCTTTGTAACACTGTAAGGACAAGGCCAACACACTTGTGTGGACCCCTGGGTAGCTTGAAATGCTACAAAAACTCCATTGCTCTCTACAAGCCTGCCTGTAGCAGGCTGGCTTTCCCTGTGTGCATTCTTGCTTGTGCAGTTGGAAGAGGAAGCATCTTGGCCCATGGCTGTCAGATGAGGAACCTCCAGGTTCCAAACCTCCCTTTGGTACTCAGCCTGTCTTTTGGAGCCAAAATTGGAGCCAGAATCAGAGGATTAACCAACTGAGCCACCTAGACGCCTCAATGGTTTCTATTTTTTTGTTGTTGTTGAACTTCTCATTTTGTTTCTGTATGGTTTTCCTGATTTTGTTTTGTTGTCTGTGTGTTCAATAAACTTATTTAAGAGGAATATTCTGGATTCTTTGACAGTTCATAAGACTGCATTTCTTTAGGGTCAGTTATCCTCTGTTGGTTTCATCTTTATCTGAATTTTTATAATCTTCCATTTTTTTATTTTATACTTCATTGTCAAAATGGTTTCCATTAACACCCAGCGCTCATCCCAACAAGTGCCTTCCCTCATGCACATCACCCTTTGCTCTTCTCCCTGACCCCCATCAAACCTCAGTTTGTTCTTAGTATTCAAGAGTCTTTCATGGTTTGCCCCCCTCCCTCTCCCCAATTATTTTCCCCCTTCCCCTCCCCCATGGTCCTCTGTTAAGTCTCTCCTGTTCCACTTATGAGTGAAAACATATGGGATCTGTCCTTCTCTTCCTGACTTATTTCGCTTAGCATGACACCCTCGAGGTCCATTCACTTTGCTACAAATGGC
>JAQQST010002323.1:0-10276 GCA_028646485.1 Cryptoprocta ferox
AAAAAAAAAAAGAAAAGATGAAATACAAATATGTATGTGCTGTTTTCATATGGAAATGATATTCTGAATGAGAAATAACATTTTTGTTGGCATACACTGGGTCTTATAGAATAAATTAAGAAGCACTTGGAAAAAAAATAAAATGAAACATATATACAAGTTTAGAAAAGGCCTGGAATTGCTATTTCAAAGAGATTAGATGTATAAAAATCTATATTATGTATAGATAACAAAAGTATATATAATTGATAGACATCCAGGATGTCTCCACAATTGGGCAGCATGAAGAAAAGAATAAACGATTAGTTTACCAGTTTCCAAGGGCTACCTCTGATGATTAAAGCACAAAATTATTGGTGAAAAGAAAAAAAATCATATTCAAGATATCAGGAATTTTTTTTCCTTGAATTAACTTTGAAAATGAGGGATATCTCTACTAGAACCAATCAAATCATATTTAAAGACCTGTGTTCCACTAGAGGAATATTTATATAAGAAATTTATCTTTTTTTTAATACTTGTGAGCTTAAGCATTCCCTTTATAGATATGATTTTTATGTGTAAAATACATTTATGCATAAAATTTATATTCATTATTCACTAAATATTTCAAAAATATAAATGCATTTATAATAATTGCGTTTGCTTTTATAATGTCCTTATGCAATATGTAGGAGATAAACTAATCAAACAGTGTTGCCCTGCTCTGGTCACCACTACAATCCCTGCCACCACTATGTCAGTATTCTGATGACCTCACCGCTATTTATACTCTGACCACTCCAAACCGTAATTACTAATATATTTACTAGGGTTATGTTGGAGGCATTGAGGCAGAAAATACCAGAATTTAAACTGATTTTTTTTTCCCAGAAAGAGGTGGGAATTCTATTCTCTTAATTTAAAATGTTCTCAATTATTTATTTAATTAAGGTAAACTAATCTTACTAAGTAAATCAGTAAATGCAGTCACATAAATCCAAAATTGATCTATTGTTTTCTAAAGTCTGGCTATAATTCTTAACCTATGATAATGACTAACATTTAGTACAGGCAGCCTCACTGACAAATAGTTTGTCTCATGAACTCATAGCTACACTGAGAAGTGGTTTCATTCTACTTTATGGATAGGGAAGCTAGGGCTCAGACATGTAAAAATGATCTACCTTATTCTCACAGCCAAAAGGTGGGGGTACCAGGAATCAGGTCTTGACAGAATTTGGCCTCCAGAATTCTGTGTGGGCAACACCAACACCATGCTATCATGAGAGCTTAGCATCAGCAGGTGATGGAACAAGTAGGGCAGGGAGCAGTTTAAGAATTTGCTCCTTATTTTTAATAACCACTTTTTAAAGAGTTGCTTGATTTTCGTAGACATATAACCAAAAGCATCTGTATGTGGTGATTGAGTTCAGACTCTAGCCGTAGACTATCTGAATTCAAATCTTGGCTCAACAAGTCACCTTCTTAACTGTGTTACTTAATATCTCTGTGCCTCAGTTTCTTCATCTGTAAAATAGTGGCTAAAAAGTATCTATCTCAAGGTTGTTATAAGGATTAAATGAACAATTCACATAAAGTAGTTGGTCAGTGCTTGGCACAGGGTAGTTCCTAGGCTACTCTTCTCACCAATCACATTTATAACATTAAACTGGCACTGATATGAAATAGCTGGAATATATTGTTAAATGGTCATTGCTGCTGTAGACCTAACAGATTTTATCTCTATTTATCTGTCTATCTATTTATCTATCTAACCTATCAACCTATCTATCTATCTATCTATCTATCTATCTATCTATCTGTCTATCTATCTGTCTGTCTGTCTGTCTATAGGTAACTTTCTGTACAGATGTAGAAATTTTGAAGGAATGGGATTATTTTTTTAAAAAGTCTGCAGGGGTGTCTGTTTGGCTCAGTCAGTTAAGCATCTGACTCTTGATTTCAGCTCAGTGCATGATCTCACAGATCCATCCCAACATTGAGCTTTGTGTGGACATCATGGAGACTGCCTGGGATGCTCTCTCTCTCCTCTCTCTCTCTCTCTCTCTCTCTCTCTCTCTCACTCTCTGTCTCCCTCTCTGCCCCCCATGAGCTCTCTCTTTCAAAATAAATAAATAAACATATTTTTTAAAAAAGTCTGTAATCACAGATATTTGTACACAGAGCGGACATATAATATTTTTCCTAAGAGGCTTCAGTGGAAGAAATTTAAAGGTATAATCACAAGAATTTAAGCTGGTATTTATACTTTCTAGTATAAAAATGAATACTCAATGAATACTCAAATATGCAGGACATGGAATGAACTGACAAATACAATGGCAAAATTTAATGTACTGTATAGAAATTTCAGATAAATTTTTTAAGAAATATGCACTTACATTTAATGTAGTTTGCTAAAGTTGTTCAGAGCAGTTGCATAATAATCTGAATCTATTCCTATCTGTTTTAAATGGAGTTTTTATTTGAAATGGGGTTTAGTTTAAACTTCTTTATTTGAAATGGAGTTTGTGAATAAGAATGCTTTGCTATGTGGCCTCTGGCATTATCTATTCAAATTAAGGGGTATGAGGTTCACAATTCCAAAGTAAAAATAAGTATTTTCAGACTTGCTTCTCTCTAGAATATAAGCATTCACAAGTATTCATGCTTACTTCCTTTTCATAAAGGATCATTGCACAGTTATTCTCATTACTTTTTTAATGTTTATTTATTTTTTGAGAGACAGAGAGAGACAGAACATGAGCAAGGGAGGGGCAGAGAAAGAGGGAGACATAGAATCTGAAGCAGGCTTCAGGCTCTGAGCTGTCAGCACAGAGTCTGATTCAGGGCTCAAACCCAAGAACCGCGAGATCATGACCTGAGCCAAAGTCGGATGCTTAATCGACTGAGCCACCCAGGTTCCCCATTATTGCACATTTATAAAAAATGTTCTGATCATGCTTTCTATCTAAAACAAAAACAGAGAGTAAAACTGTATATAGTAGGAAAGCAGTTGTTGGTGGCAATAATCTAGATCTATTTTCCTCCTGACATGAAATTTCAAATCACTTGATTAGAGTTAAATCTCTAAGCTTTACTGATGATGAACCTATTTTCCTCATCATAATTTATAAAACTCCTAAAAGGATCAGGAATTAGGAGTGGAATCTTTAACTTAGTCACAGGTACAATTGTTGAATAAAGTGAATATTACATGTTCAAACTTCTTTATTAAAATCAGTATATCTGACTTATTGTAATAATCACAAAATTTCCCTTACTGTTTTGGTTTATACTCAGATTTTTAAAATACTTTATAACCAAATAATTGCATTTTTCAAAGAAGCTCCTACTTATTTACATATTATTAATTTTTGTGCAATACTAGACTTATTTTTTTCATATTTTATAGGTCCTTCAGACCTGAGCTTATCTTATTATGTAAAAGTTTAAATAAAAAGAATCAACACATAATTGTCTAAGTGATAAAATAATGCATGCTTAAGATACAGTCTGAAAGTTGAAGTCTAACCTCTTCATTAAAATTTAATTTGAGAGTTTGAATTAAGGAAAAAAATTCTCAGAGGCTTCCACTTACCTTTCTTTAGTGATAGAGGGAAAGACTGGAACTTCTTTCCTTTGCAAAGTGTTTCACAGTTTCATATTGCACCCATACACACCCTCCTAGGAGCTAGCTGGGACATACCTGGTGTGTTGGCAAGATGGACTGGGTCCTCCAGGTTGGCAGAATGATGTTACTGAAGTCTGGTGGCTGGCTAGCTGTTCTATTCAGGGGTGGTCTTGCTCAGGCCCATGGACACATAATGATTCTTGAAAGGAGGTCTTCTTTAAAAGACACAGGTGTTTCAGGCCATTAGTAAATAGAGTGGAGAGTGGTCTAGAAGCAAAGTAGGAATCAACCTTCATTCCAAAAGCTTGGTTCCTCATTGAAGCAAGAACATACTACAACCATTCAGACTGGGGCTGCTCTGGGATCTAGTCCCATGTGCTATGTGTCAGGCCCCTCATAGCTCTAGAATGACTATGTTAGTGTCCAGTTAAACTAAAGTACAAGCTTGTCCTCTGTCCATTGACCCCAAGATGCTTTTCAGTATTATACTTCGCATGGGCAAATTTGCCTACTTTTCATTACCTTAGTACTCTGCTGTTTCCAGTTTATTTTCCTTTCTTACATGTCTTCTCACTATACACAATACTACAATCGCCTATCTTTTTTTAAAAAAACTGAATTTTGAAAACATTACTTATGCATCCACAGAATATAGTAAATGCAGTATGTATGTAAAAAAAAGATAGCCTTTACTGTTGGTGTTAAAATGGAGGAGTGGACCTTATGCTTATCTCATCTTTTGAGCACAGTTAGATAAATATCAAATCATTCTGAACATCCGAGAAACCGATCTGGGGACTGAGAGAACAAACTGCACAACAAGAGGGAGAAAAGAGGCCACATCACAAAAGGTAGGAGGTGCAGAGACATGATTTGGGGTTTAAAGTAATCATTTTGCTGTGGAAGGGAGGGAGCTGTGTTCACAGAGAGAGGAGAGAAAGAGAGAGAGAAGGCAGCACACGGGGGATTGCACAAGAAAAACACTTTCCCAAAACTAGACTGGGAAAGTGAGAGGTGCTGATTATCCAACGTTTTTACAAGAAGCGGAGCATAAAGTCTAAAGTTTTAGAAGTTTGCACCATCACTAGGGTGCAGCCTGGCAGGTATAGCAGTGCTTCTATGGAGGAGGAAGGCAGCAGCCTCAGGTGGAGAACATGGTCTAGGAATCCCTGGGTTGCACTGGGAGAGATCATTCCTATTCTTGGAGTGCATTTGGGAAAGGTGTCACTCCTTCTCAGGGGGCAAAAGAGCTCCTGGGTGCCATTGTGCTGTCCCATTCATTAATACAGAAGCAGAGACACCTCCTGAGAGCAATTAACCTGGGCTGGCTTTTTGCTGAGGTTTACCATAAACTCCAAGCTCCTGTGGCATTCATATGACTACCCTTCAGATACAAACCAGCACAGGCCACAGCATGGCATGACTCTCCCCCAGATGATCAGTGTGGGTCTAGCCTACACTGACTCCTTAAAACTTAGGGTTTTGAAACCCAGTTGGTACACCTGAGATAAAACACAAAAGCACCACACCACAAAGTGGACAGATAGCAGGGACACAGACAGGGTGAAGTTAGGGATCTGAGGGATACCTAGGACACACAAGGAGAAATTGTTTGCTTTTCTGTGAAGGCATCCTGAACATTGGCAGGTGCAAACTCCCCTCTTTGAGGACAAGAGATTGGACTGATACCATTTTACCTTCTCCCATCAATACAGATGTACTTTAGTGAGCAGCACAAAGCCCACAATGTAGGCTTGAGCCATTTTACACCAAACACTGCCCCAGGCACTTTGCAGGAGCCTTTTTACTACAGCAAGTATGTCTGAAAGCCAGAGCAGCAACAGGTCCCTACCCTAGAGGACCAGTACGAAACCCCCATACTCACCAAGTCTGCTGACCATAGAGTGCTACAAAGCTTCAGGTATAGGGATAAAGTATCTAGCCTCTTTCAACAAGCATACCAAAATGCACTTAGTTAAAACTCACCACACAGTGAACAAGGACCAAGCTCTCCCCACTGCAGTCAAGGAGAAGTCTGCAGACGACTGACCTGAGGGAAGGAGCAGCCAAAACACAACAGCAGAGTGCACACAGTACACACCAGAAATACTTCCTAAAATGCCAGTCTCTGGAAAGTAAATGACCTCTTGATAATATAGCCGTTACTCTCAGGAGCAGAAACATAACAGTTTTCCTAATGTATAGAAGAGAGAGACCTACGCAAAATGCCAAGACAGAGGAATTCTTCCCAAAAGAAAAAAACAAGATAAGGTCAAGGCCAGGGGTTTAATCAAAATAGATATAAGTAATATGAATATAAGTATCCATAAGGATACTAGCTGGGCTTGATAAAAACTTAGAAAACACTAGGGAGTCATATACCACAGAGATAGAAGACATAAAAATTAGGCTGAAATAATAAATGCTATAGCCACGATGTGAAACTAACTGGATGTAATGACCACAAGGATAGAGGAATTAGAGGAATGAATAAGTGATATAGAAGATAAAATCATGGAAAATTATAAAGCTGAAAAAGAGAGGTAAAGAAAAATATTGAATCACAAAGGTAACCCTAGGGAACTCAACAACTCCATAGAACATAATAACATTTGTATCATAGGCATCCCATAGAAGAAAGGGAAAAGGGGGAAGAGGGTTTTTTTGAGCAAATTATAGCTGAAAACTTTCTTAATTTGGAGAAAAAAAAAACAGACACCAAATCCAGGAGGCACAGAGAACTTCCATCAAAATCAACAAAAGCAGGCCAACAACAAGATATGTCATAGTAAAGTTTCCAAAATACAAAGATAAGGAAAAGACCCTGACAGCAGCAAGGGAAAAAAATCCTTAACTTATAAAGGAAGACAAATAAGGTTAGCAGCAGATCTATCCACAATAACTTGGCATGCCAGAAGGGAGTGGCATGATATATTCAATGTGCTGAATGGGAAAAAATATGTAGACAAGAATTCTTTAACCACTAAGGCTGCCATTCAGAATAGAAGGAGAGAGAAAGAGTTTCCCAGACAAACAAAAACTAATGGAGTTCTTGACCACAAAACCATCCCAGCAAGAAATATTAAAAGGAACTCTTTGAATGTGAAAGAAAGACCCAAAGTGACAAAGATTAGAAAGGAACAGACAAAATCTCCATAAAGAATGACTTTACAGGTAATATAGTGGAACTAAATTCATAAGTACCAATAATTGCTCTGAATTATTGGTACTTAAGTACCAATAATTGCTCTGAATTATTGGTACTTAATTATTGATAATTAATGGACTAAATGCTGCAATCAAGAGAAATAGAGTATCAGAATGGAAAAACAAAACAAAACAAAAAAACACAAGACCCATCTATATGCTACCTACAAGATATTCATTTTAGACCTAAGGACCCCTGGAGATGGAGAACCATTTATCATGCTTATGGACTTCAAAAGAAAGCTTGAGTAGCCATACTTATATCAGACAAACTAGATTTTAAACCAAACGCTGTAACAAGAGATGAAGAAGGGACTATAATAAATGGGTCTATCCAACAAGAAGAGCTAACAGTCACAAATTTTTATGCTCCCAACTTGGAAGAACTCAAATATATGTCATTTATTAATAAACATAAGGAACTTATTGATAACTATACAATAATAGTAATGAACTTTAACACCCCATTTACAGCAATGGACAGATCATCTAATCAGAAAATCAGCAAGGAAACAATGGCTTTGAATGATACACTGGACCAGATGGACTTAACAGATATATAGAGAACATTTCATCTAAAGCAGCAGAATACACATTCTTTTTGAGAACACATGGAACATTCTCCACAATAGATCACATACCGGGTCACAAATCAGGCCTCAACAAATACAAAAAGATTGAGATCATACCATGCATATTTTCTGACCTCAATGCTATGAAACGAAGTCAACCACAAGAAAAAATTTGGAAAGACCATGAATACATTTATGTTAAAGAACATTTTACTAAAGAATGAATGGGTTATTCAGAAAATCAAAGAAGAAACAAAAAAGTACATATTAACAAATGAAAATGAAATCACAACAGTACAAAATCTTTGGGTTGAAGCAAAAGTTGTCATAAGAGGGAAATATATAGCAATATGGGCTTACCTCAAGAAGCAAGTCTCAAATACACAAGGTAACTTTACAATTAAAGGAACTAGGAAAGAAACAGCACATGAGGCCTAAAGCCAGAAGAAGGGAATAAAGATTAGAATAGAAACAAATGATAGAGAAACAAACAAACAAAACAGTAGAACAGATCAATGAAACTAGGGGCTGGTTCTTTAAAAGAATTAATAAAATTGGTAAACTCGTAGCCAGACTTATCAAAAAGAAGAGAAAGGACCCAAATAAATTAAATCATGAATGAAAGAGGAGAGATCACAACCAACACCACAAAAATACAAACAATTATAAGAGAATATTACGAAAAATTATATGCCAACAAATATGGCAATCTGGAAGAAATGGACAAAATCCTATAAACATATGAACTACCAAAACTGAAACAATAAGAAATAGAAAATTTTAACAGACCTATAAACAGCAAAGAAATTGAATCATTAATCAAAATCTCCCCCCCACAAAAGTGTCCAGGGCCAATGGCTTCCCTGGTGAAATTTACCAAATACTTAAAGAAGAGTTAATTCCTATTCTTTTCAAATTGCTTCAAAAAAAAAAAAGAAAAATGGTAGGAAAACTTTCAAACTCATTATATGAGGCCAGCATTACCTTGGTTGCAAATCCAGACAAAGACTCCACTAAAAAGGAGAATTATAAGTCATTATCCCTGATGAATATAAATGCAAAAATTCTTGACAAGCTAGCAAATCAAAGTCAATAGTACATTAAGAGAATTATTCAACATGATCAAGTGGGAGTTATTCCTGAGTTGCAAGTGTGGTTCAATATCTGCAATTCAATCAACATGATATACCACTTTAATAAAAGATGGATAAGAACCATATGATCCCTTTAAGAGATGCAGAAAAAGCATCTGACAAAGTACTTGATAAAAACTCTCAACAAAGTAGAGATAGGAGGAACATATCTCAACATTATAAAGGTCATATACAAAAGACCCACAGTTAATATCATCCTCAATGAGGAAAAACTGAGAGCTTTTCCTCTATGATCAGGAACAAGACAGGAATGTCCATTTCCACCATTGTTATTTAACATAGTACTGGAAGTCCTAGCTTCAGCAATCAGACAAGAAAAAGAAATAAAACCCATTCACATTGGGAAGGAAGAAGTCCAACTTTCACTTTTTGCAGACAACATCATACAGAAATCTGTTGCATTTCTATACATCAATAATGGATCAACAGAAAGAGAAATCAAAGAATTGATCCCATTGCAATTGCACCTAGGAATAAACCTACCAAAAAGGTAAAAGATCTGTACTCTGAAAACTATAAAACACTTATGAAAGAAACTGAAGATGACACATAGAAACGGAAAGACATTTCATGCTAATGGATTGGAAGAACAAATATTGTTAAAATGTCGATACTAACCAAAGCAAGCTACACATTTAATGCAATCTCTATCAAAATACCACTGGAGTTTTTCCACAGAACTATAACAAACAATCCTAAAATTTGTATGGTACCACTAAAGACCTTGAATAGTTAAAGCAATCTTGAAAAAGAAAGTCTGGAGGCATCAGAATTCCATACTGTCACAAAGCTGTAGTCATCAAGACAATATGGTTCTGGCACAAAAACAGACACATAGATCAGTGGAACATAATAGAAAACCCAGAAATGGATCCACAACTATATGGCCAACTGATCTTCAACAAAGCAGGAAAGAATATCCAATGGAAAGAAGAGAGTCTTTTCAACAAATAGTATTGGGAAAACTGGACAGCAACATGCAGAAGAATGAAACAGGACCACCTTCTTACACCACACGCAAAAATAAATTCAAAATGTATGAAAGACCTAAATGTGAGACAGGAAACCCTCAAAATCCTAGAGGAGAATAGAGGCAGCAACATTTTTGACATCAGTTGTAGCACTTTCTTACTAGACACATCTCTGGAGGCAAGGGAAACAAAAGCAAAAGTGAACTACTGGGAGTTCATCAAGATAAAAAGCCTTGACACAGCAAAGGAAACAAAACAAAAAAAAAACTAAAATGCAGCCTATAGAATGGGAGAAGATATTTTCAAATTACATATCTGATAAAGGGTTAGTATCCAAAATTTATGAAGAACTTATCAAATTCAAAAAATAAATGATCCAGCTAGGAAATGGGCAGAAGACATGAATAGACATTTTCCAAAGAAGACATACAAATGGCCAACAGGCACACGAAGAGATGCTCAACATCACTAATCACCAGGGAAATATAAATCAAAACCACGATGAAATATAACCTCATAACTATCAGAATGGCTAAAATCAAAACACAGGGGGGTGCCTAGGTGGCTCAGGCAGTTGAGCATCCAACTTTTGATTTTAGCTCACGTCATGATCCACAATTATGAGATCAAGCCCTGTTTCAGGCTCTGTGTGGAGCACAGAGCCTACTTGGGATTCTCTGTCTCTCCCTCTCTCTCTGACCCTCTCCCACCTTCTCTCTCTGTCCCAAAAGAAAATAGACATTTATATATATATAT
>JAQQST010002324.1:0-10272 GCA_028646485.1 Cryptoprocta ferox
AGTATCAGAGATGTTGAAGTGGAAGAATGGCCAGTGATAGAACAGTCAATTCTACCTGAGAATTCAGAAAAAGCTTCATTGAAAGACAACACAAAAACATTCTTAAAAGATCAATAGGTGTTTATACTTTGAAAACTTTGAACTCTAGGGGAATTAGGACTATTAATTGTCCTATTGCAGAGCTAATTGTGTGCATTTGGCTTGTATAATTAAAATGGAATTTAATAAAAATCTCTATTTTTAGATATTTCACTACCCCACATTTCAAGTTCAAATTACTTTGTTCTGTTCAAAAAGAAACACTTATAAGTTTAAACATATTCATTCATAATTTATACTTGTTTGACCATATAGGAAAAACACTGGAAATGTGATGTCAAGATTTCAGACCATAAACTATAACATTTAGTTATTGATCCTTTACTACCAACTGAAATATTCCCCCCAGATCTTACCTGTGGAGAACCACTGTGGGTCCCTTTATTGGACTGGACAAGCAGACCAAAGTCAGAATTTAAATTCTAGAGGGTTAAAGCTGGACTCATTGGTCCTGTGGGAGATGGCCAAGCATGGAAAGAATCATAGCAGGGAGTCTGAACTAAAATGTCCACAGACCATGAAGTCTAAGCCAGAAAACCAGGATCACTCAACAAGTCAAAAAGGACAGGCTCAGGGTCAAAACAGTATACTAAGATAATAGTAAATTGCCAGTTGTTTTGGACTGCCTTAAATGGAACTGAAAGGTCATCAACATTGTGCTTACTGTTAGAGTGTGTTGAACTGGTTTATGATTAGAGAATTTGGTTGGATTTTTTTTTATTTCAATAACAACAAAAAAACCTGAATTTATTAAAAGAACTCTTTATTAAAAGAACTCTAAAGTAGCTAATTTTTTTCCTGTTTTGTGTTTTTATTGTGATTATAGGCTTTGATCAGCAAAACAGATATCTATAGTCACCATATCTTGTTTGGTAGGCTCTCTACTCATTTCCTTGTTGTTGTTTTCATTACTTTTAATAAAGAATTAGCACAGCAACTCATTTATTTATCACAGTATCACAGTAAGCAGTAAGATGAGTTATGATTATTATTTGAAAGTTTTCTCACAGAGAGAAAGCCAAACATTGAGGTTTGGAATAGTGTGTGGAATTCTAGAGAGAGAATAAAAATTCAGTCCTATTTCAGGTTTTCAACACTGTAGGTCAACAAGCTTTGTAATATACGTACTATATGTCAAGCATTGTGCCAGACAATTTCCATGCCATTAATATCCATATTTTAATAGTTAATTTGCTCCTTACATGAAAATAACATAGGGATGATTAACTACTCAGTAAGTTGAAAAGAAAACACCTGGGAGAGGGGGTAAAGTATTGGTTATCATTTCTTGAATGACCAACTAACTGAATAAATGTAGGACTGTGTACAGCCATGCTCATTTACTTACACAACACACATTTAATGAGCATCAATAATGCACCTTCCTAACCATGCTGCATAAATAAACCCCATCTCTTTCTCTCTCTCTCTTATCCTACTTTACCTTTTCTTCTTAGCAATCATTATCACCTGCCATACTGCATACTTATTTTTGTTTTATTATTGTGTCTTCCCTCACAAGACTGTAAATTCCATGAGAGGCAAATCACACTTGTTGTTTCCCCTATACCAGGTACATAGTAAGTGCTCAGTAAATATTTTTAAATTTATTTTTATTCAATTTATTGAAACAAAAAAAAACAGCTTACTCATTTTTCCCATCCCCATCCCCCTTTTCTTGCATCTGCTGATCTGTTTTCTGTATCTATGAGCTAGGGTTTTTGTTTTTTAGTTTTTCTTTTGTTTTCTTCTTTTTGTTTTGTTTTGTTTTTGATTTCACATATAAGTGAAATCATACAATATTCGTCTATCTCTGTCAGACTTATTTCATTTTCCATAACTTTTTTGAGGCCCATCCATGTTGCTGTTCATTCTTGTTTATGACTGAATAATATTCCACTCTATATGTATATCACAATTTCTTTATCTATTTACCCGCCAATAAATACCTAGGTTTTTTTCCATATCTTGACTGTTGTAAATAATGCTGCAATGAACATGGGGGTACAGATATCTTTTCAAATTAGTGTTTTTTCTAATAAGCATTTAGAAGTGGAACTGCTGGATCATAAGGTAATTCTATTTTTAATTTTTTGAAGAATCTCCATACTGTTTTCCACCATAGTGGCGATACCAATTTACATTTCCACCAACGATGTTCACATCCTCACCAACACTTGTTATTTCTTGTCTTTTTGATAATAGTCATTCTAACAAGTATAAGGTGATATCTCATTGTGGTTTCGATTTGCATTTCCCTGATGATTGATGATATTGAGCACTTGTTTAGGTATCTGCTGGCCATCTCTTTGTCTGTTTTGGAAAAAAGATCTATTCAGATCTTCAGCCTATTTTTCAAACAGATTGCTTGATTTTTTTTGTTGTTAAGTTATATGAGATCTTTATATATTTTGGATATTAGCCCCTTATCAGACATATGATTTTCAAATATTTTCTCCCATTCAGTAGGTTGCCTTTTCATTTTGTTGATGGTGTTCTTTTCTATATAGAATCTGTCTAGCTTAATATAGTTCCACTTGTTTATTTTTGCCTTTGGTGCTTTTGGTGTCAGATTCAAAAAAATCATTGCCAAGACCTGTGTCAAGGAACTTACTGCCTATGTTTTCTTTTAGGAGTTTATGGTTTCAGATCTTGCATTAGAGTATTTAATCAATTTTGAGTTAATTTTTGTGTACAGTATAAGATAGTGGTTTAGTTTTGTTCTTCTGCATTTGGTTCAATTTTCCCAGGAGCATTCATTGAAGAGGCTGTCCTTTTTCCATTGTACATTCTTGACTCCTTTGTCATAAATTAATTGACCGTGTATATGTGGGCTTATATTTGGGCTCTATATTCTGTTTCATTGATCTATGTGCCAACACCATACTATTTAATTACTATAGCTTTGTAACATACCTTTAAAATCATGCAGTGTGATATTCCCAGCTTTGTTCTTTCTCAAGACGGCTTTGATAATTTTGGGTATTTTGTGGTTCCATAAATATTTTAGGAGTGTGTTCTGTTTTTGTGAAAAATTCCAGTGGAACTTAGAAAAGATTGCATTGAATATATATATTTCTTTGGGTAGAATGGGCACTTTAACAATATTAAGTCTTCTAATCAATGAGCATTGTATATCTTTCCATTTATTTGTGTCTTCTTCAATTTCCTTTATTAATATCTTGTAGTATTCAATATATATTCAATATATAATATTAATAATATAACATTTTAATAATGTTACAATCAAAGGAAGATCTGAATAACTAAGATTCATTTTAAAGAGGCAATAGGTAGGTCCAGGCACCATGATAGAAAGAAATCATGAACTTGTATTCTAAAGTCTAGAGCACCCCTAACACTTTGATACAGTACAGCTTCATGGGTCAAGTTTCTTCTGGATCAATAAACAGTGGCCAGCAGGTCAGAGTCATGTAATCCAAAAGGAAAATGGATATGGGCTAAATAACCCCCAAAGGTGGCTACCATTGTTTTCTCATAGTTAGTGATTGAATATAGATGTGAAAGTAACTTTTTTTCTGTAGAGAAAAGCCACATCCAAGCCCAAAACCAAGCAAATGAAGTAACTGTTGTATAGCATAGAACCTTTCAGATGATGAAGTCAAGCCAGTAGATTTCCCTTATCTCACTGCCTTTTTGAGGTCAGTGTTTGCTTTAATGAATCCTTAAAACATGCCAGTCTATAGCATACATTTAAGCTATGTGTGCAGTAGCATTATGAAGTCAGAAAATGGCATTCAGAGATACCTGGTTTTTGGATTTCAAGTACCTAGAACAGTGTCTGCACAGAGAGGCACTTAATATTTGTTGCATAACTTCAAAAAATAAACAAACACTTTCTCCGGCAATTTACAACTTTCAGAGATTCCTAGAACACAACAGCCTTTTGACTGGACATTACTGGTAGTGAATACAACTATCTCAAGACAAACTTGCAATGGCTGGCACAAAATCAAATAAAGCTTAAGACTGTCTACAGGAGTCTAAGTGTTACTGGATGGGAAAGTGTATCAACTAAGAGGAAGCCAGGATATCTTCCAAGATCCAATAGAACCCCTAAGTCATAGGCTAAGATACTGCTCTATAGAGCAAGGAATCACTGTAAAGTCAATTGCATGACAGTTTTATCCCCTATTATTATATTTCCCTTTGCCTAGGGCTTTATTCTAGAGACATTCTTTTAGAAAATCCAATAAGATTATTAGTTCTATTTACTTCCTTTACATGGTTGTAGTACATATTTGGCTTTGTTCCTGTACTTTATCAGCAGCTGGCCCTCAGGCACATGAACTTGTATAGAATAATACAATAAATAGTGACCAGAATAAGCCAGGGCCTATAAGGCACAGACAGTAAAAACTTAATAAACATCGAATTTTTGCTTCTGGACAGCCTCTCTTACAATGCCACAGTTTAACTCTTAACATATCCTAAATAGAGAAAAATCCTCACTATCCTCACATAAAATTTGTTAGGGATACAACGAAGCTAAAGAAATTAAGCCACTTTTCTGCTATGAAAGAATAACAGCACCAAAATCAAAGGTAAGAGCTTTTAGTAAGAGCTCAAAGCTTGAGCATTTACCAATTGCACATAAACCTTTCTCTCACCCAAGGTCAAATTTTTCCATTTGGGGAATCTCTTCTAGTTAAACTACTTTCAAAAATTGACTTAAGTAAAATAATTTACCTCTAGGGAAAGACTCTTTCATTTTGAACCCATGGTGCCTACTCAGAGGGAAGACAGTAATCAATTAGCCAATTTGTTAAGTTGCTTCTATCCTCACTACTGCTCTTTTGAGTGCCCTCAAAGTTAGCTCTTCCAAAAGGCATAGGTTACTAGATAACCGTGGAACAGAAGAGAATGGAACACTTTCCCCATGAGATATATCTTAAAGGCATTTTTATGGTCATCTTCCATATAATATGGGAATTCTAAAACCTTGAAAATGGAAGAAATACTTTAACTATTAAAAGCCTTAATGAGTCATACAGTAAGTAAACTCATTTGACCCAGCATTTCCCAAAGACATTGACTATGGAATTGTTTCTTATAGAGCAGGTCCAAGGAACATGGTGCGTCCTTCAGAAAATGCTGCCATGGAGGACTGGGAGTGCCTATTGGATGGCAGCATACAGGTGGTGCTCTCTCTTGAATACATGTAGTATCTACTTATTGTGAGCTACTTTTTAAAGCTATTGTCATGAATATGACTCCCTCTATTCCCATCCCACCAGGCCTGTTAGCATATCATGTCTTAGAGATCATGAAAATTTCAATTGGCCAGGTGTAGTTTCTAGAGAAGCTAAATCAGTTTCAATAGCATGTCCCCTCCTGAGAGATGTAGAATGCATATGGAGCCAGAAATCCCTTGTGAGAACAGAAATATATGATTTGCTTCTTAGGAAAGTAAAAGGGACCAACAGGATGTACGATAAATTTAAGTACTATAACCCACAGTTGGGGCCTCTCTAGTACATTAGCAAAGAGCATAATTTAGAAAAAGAACAAAGACGAGGAAGGGAAGGAGAAAGAAAAGGAGAAGGGAATTGAGAAGGGGATTTTAAAAAAGAAGTTGAAGAGAAAAGAAAAAGATCATTCAAAAGAAACTCATTGAGAAGACTTTTAGTGGCTTGAATTTAGAAGAGGACATGTTTTGGCAATTAAGCATTTGGGACATTAAAAAGAGAGAGAGAGAAAGAAAAGTTTCATTCCCCAGGATTGAGAGAGTTATGGGTCCATTCACCCTGGGAGAGCTCAGTCCTGAAGTTCATTAACATTATGGAGGCTTTGGAACACTATTGAGGCTGAAGAAAACATTACTACCCTACAGTGATAATTACCCAATAAGGAGGTTAATTTACAGGAGGGATCAGAGTAACAATGATAGCTTGAAGAAGGCTTTTACTCAGTTATACATTTCTACCACGTTCTTTACAGACTTTTGTGAGTTGCCCATCTGCAGAGTTACATGTCCCATATACATATGAGTAACATTAAAACATTACACAACTATTCTAAATCACATACAGCCAAATAAAATCTTGCCCACTCCCACAACCCACATTCTATGTGGTAATCAGAAATAAAAGGATATTTTTGGAGCATACAGTCTGAGAAATGATTTCAGTTGTGGCTTGCATTGTGCTCCTTTCATTCAAGATCCTGAGCCTTGACTTTAGGGACTTACAGATGATTCCATGGGAATTCCCCAGACACAAGGCCACTTGGAGTTAGATTCCTGTATGTTCACTCTGACAGCATCTACAAAAATGTCTTTTTATAACAATATACTTGATTATACTCATAATGTCTTTTAATTCATGATCCAATGCATCAGCAATTTCTATGAGTTATACCTTTAAAATATATTGTGTACCTGTGTCCTACCATTCTAGTCTATGTCACTATCATCTGTCCAGTGGATATCTGCAATAACTTCCACTGATTTCTCTCATTCAGTTTTCCCACGATTCTTATCCCACAGTCCATTTGTTGAATCACAAACTGGCTCCCATACATGGAGCACAAGGAGAACCAAAGTAAGAGTAGACCACTTAGGATTGGTAGGTGGCAGATTTAATGAATAGGTTGTTAAAAATAAAACAACAGGAGTGTGAGGGTGATCTGGCTGTTAGAGCTCTCACCCCATTGATCACCAGGGTTGATTTTTGGGTGATCTGGCTGGCTGGCGGGGGGGGGGGGGGTGTTGCTTTCCTCCCTCACAGATCCATGTGTGTCCCTCCAGAAGCTGCATGCTCAGTTGAAGAAGATGACCTTCCCCAATAAAGAAGGACCATTCTTCCCTCAAGGGTATATGAGTAGCTCTACTCCCCTGCTAGAATCTCCAAACAAATCCCTCAAGGTCCATTTGCAGAAGAATGTAGGGTAATCAAGCTTCCAAGACTCCAGACACATCCAAATGAGGTTCTGCTTGTGGCAGTCTGCATTTCTTAAACAACAACAAAAAAACAAAAAATGAAAGAAAGAAAGAAAGAAAGAAAGAAGAAAAGAAAAAAGAAAAAGAAAAAAAAAAGAAACAAGCCCAAAATGGAGTCATTTGCTCGGCCATGACAGCAAACCAAGACCTAATCACAATTTCAACATCTCCCAGAAATATGAACAGGAATGTGAACTTTTAACAGTCAATCGGAAATTTCCTGATCAACACTAGTGAGGTAATCTGTGTGATTAAGGCCCTGCCTTTCCCAGAAAAAGATGCCGAGGTCTGAAACAATTCTTTCTTTTCTTGTGCTAATAACTTCCTTGGCCCCATAAAACCTTCCATTTCAGTACAATGCCTTGGAACATCTCTCTACTTGCTGGATGGGATGCTACTGGGTTCATGAATTGTTGAAAAAAGCCAAATAGATCTTTAAATTTCCTCGGTTGAATTTTGCTTTTAACAAAGGAAATTTAGGAGGCTTGCTTGGGTAGCTTCAAGATGAGTAGATCTCTGCACCCACCCACCAAAATTTTTAGTTTTTATAGAAGCTTTAACTGGGTTCAGTTACATATACCATCCAGATATTCTCAATAACACATTGCTCTCTCAAGGCTGTGTTTTGAAAATGGCTCTGGCTGTGGGAATGGTGGCCAAAGTACATTCCAAGGACTAGTCTTCACAAATACTGAATTAGTAAATACTAAACCATTGTTCCTAGAGGAAAACAGGGTTAGGGTCTTGTGAGGACAAGTGGACAAATGGTGGCCAAAAAATATATTCCAAGGACAAGTGCATTTTGGGAAGCCTCTCATTGCCCCGATCCAGCTCAAGGTCAACCAGTGGTCATGTCCTCTCGATGACCTCCTCCAACACCATTCTCCAGGAAATAAACCAAATGGAGTTTTTATGTCCCATCTCTCCACTTTCTTTCAATAGTTTCCTATTACAATTAGAGTGAAACAGAACTGGAGTTTTTATGTCCTATCTCTTCACTTTCTTTCAATGCCTTCCTATTGCAATTAGAGTAAAACAAAATGCATTTTAATAGCCTAGAATATCCTAGCTCCTGCCTATTTCTTTGAATTAAGCTTCTACACTGTCTCCCTTGCTCAGTACACTCTAGCTACACTGGCCTTCACCTTGTCTGTGTAGTACACCAAATTGATTCTCCTCCAAGGTGTTTGCCCCTGTTGATCCCTCTGGCTGAATTGCTCTTGCGTGCAGGTCTCCTTATAACTGCCTTCTTCTCATCTTTCATGTTCAAGTTCAAACTCATTTTCTCAGAGAGGCCTTCCTGACCATCACCACATCTACCCCTACTCATCACTTTTACTTTGTTTATCTTGTTTATATGTTTATTTTCAGACTGCTCAATTGGAATGTAAGCTCCATGAGTACAGGATTCTGGTCAGCACATGCACTGATATATTTTCAGTGTTTTCAACAGTGATTGACTCAAAGTAGGTCCTTTACAGTGATTGACTCAAAGTAGGTCCTTTACAAAAGGTTTCTTAGATAGATGAATAAATGAAAAGATGCAATCTTTCTCCTTGCCTCCTCCTTATATGTGATTGACAAGGTTCACAGCAATAATGAAGACTTCATAGAAGCCTATGAGTCAATAATGTGGCCTTTGGTATCAAGGTGAAGGGGCCATTTCTGGGGACAAAGGAGTAGTTACTGAAGGCAAACACAGGAAGGACCCCAAGGATACTCTATGTTACATATAGATTTAGTCTCTATAAGGTTTATTCTATTGTGCTGGATTCTGTTCCATCCTCCTCTCCACAGTTGGCATAATATATCACAACCACAACCAATCCTCTCTCCTTATATGTTTATGCAAATAGCACTACTTCTTTGTCATAATTTTTTGAGTAATATGATATTATGTGCTTGGACACTATGCAAGGGGCATCAAGTATAACTTTTATTCAATATTCACACCCTATAAGATAATGCTAGTGTTGTCCATATTTTACAAATGAGGAAACTGAGACTCTGAGACTTAAGTAATCTGTCTGAGCTCACATAATTTAAGATTCAAATACAGGTCTTACTGTGACTCTAGAACTTGAGTTCTTAGTTGCTATACTTATTCCCTTCATAGCAATAAATATTGTTAAATGATTATTTGAATAATAATTTGATGCAAAAAATAAATAAATAAGGTTTTATTTAACTGAATTCCTTCTTTATGCCCACCAATGGACTAGGTGGTGTAAATAAAAAGATGAATTGTCATGGTTCTTACCGTAAGTTATTTATGGTTTAAATAAAGAATCAGGCCTATACACAAGAAGTATTTTACAGCATGGTACATGTCATGATAGTGGTAAGATCCCTACAACCAAATTATAGTAATCCAGATTTAAACAATTCTTGGCATGATTAATGCTTGTGTAGTTTTCAAGTTGAATCTATCTTTTTTTTTATTAACTTTATAGTTTATTGTCAGGTTGGTTGGTTTCCATATGACACCCAGTGCTCTTCCCCACAAGTGACCTCCACCATGACCATCACCCCCTTCCCCTTTCCCCCTCCCCCTTCCGCCCTCAGTTTGTTTTCATTATTCAAGAGTCTCTCATGCTTTGTCTCCCTCCCTCTCCCTCTTTTCCTTCCTTCCCCTCCCCATGGTCCTCTGTTAGGTTTCTCCTGTTAGATCTATGAGTAAAAATATATGGTATCTGTCCTTTTCCGCCTGACTTATATCACTTAGCATGACACCCTCGAGGTCCATCGACTTTGCTACCAATGGCCAGATTTCATTTTTTCTCATTGCCATGTACTATTCCATTGTATGGATGAACCACATCTTCCTAATCCATTCATCCGTTGATGGACATTTAGGCTCTTTCCATGATTTGGCTATTGTTGAAAGTGCCGCTACGAACATTGGGGTACAAGTGCCCCTATGCATCAGCACTTCTGTATCCCTTGGGTAAATCCCCTGCAGTGCTATTGCTGGGTCATAGGGGAGTTTTATTGATAGTTTTTTGAGGAACCTCCACACTGTTTTCCAGAGTGGCTGTACCAGTTTACATTCCCACCAACAGTGTAGGAGGGTACCCGTTTCTCCACATCCTCGCCAGCATCTATAGTTTCTTGAGTTGTTCATTTTAGCCACTCTGACTGGCGTGAGGTGGTATCTCAGTGTGGTTTTGATTTGTATTTCCCTGATGATGAGTGATGCTGAGCATTGTTTC
>JAQQST010002325.1:0-10269 GCA_028646485.1 Cryptoprocta ferox
CTCCTGCCTTCTTCTTGTTCTTTATGTACCTGTTCAAATCTTTCTTTAAGAGGAACTCCGGTTGATATGTGGCTCAGAAGATATCCAAGCTCAAATAGTCACTCTATCAGATATTGATGTCTTATTCAGTGTTTACCTAATGAGTAGGACTTGATAAGGGCCGACTGTGAAACCTTCTGGTCTTGATTCGCTTTTTCCTTTAAAAACTCTAGTAATAGCTTAGAACATCACCAGTGGGTATGGTGTCGTGTTGAGATGTGTCAATGTGCCTTGAGGATGAATGCATTAGACCACTGAGCATCATGCTTCCTAATTTGTGGCCTTGAGCAGGTATCCTCTGACATGAGAAGGTAAAGCTTCCAAGAGTGCAGGTTGAAGTGAAAAACCTGAATGTTTGCAAAGACGGTAGGCCAAGAAGAAAGCCAAAGTCAGTCACCAAAGCAGTCTCCTAGGCCTCTTGTTCTCTGTCGGCCTCTCGTTTCTCACCCTCACAGTGAAGGGACAGGTTCTAGATGAGCAGCCCAGGAGTATTGCTCCCTGGTAGGATTCTTGGTGTGTAGTTATGTGATTTCATTTAGTAACTAATTCAAGAGTTTAAAAATTTCATTTCCAGTTTCCTTTAAAAAGAAATCAGGGCACATCTGCTCGTCCGTAATTGGTTTGTTTGGCGAGGGGCTACCATGCAGCCTGTCTTGGTGTCCACCTGCTCCCCTCTAAGGGGGGTTAGGCCTCCCCTACACCTAGCATGAGGGGCTGGAGGTTTGTGTCCCCAAGGTTTGCTGGCTGCTGGCAGCTCAGACAAACCGCTTAACCAAGTTTCACAGTGTTTGACTATAAAAGTGGCAGCATTTAAAATTCATATTCCAAAGAGCCCAGACGTCCATCGGCAAATCAATGGATGAAGAAGATGCAGGGTAGATAGACACTGGAATGTTACTCTGCCATCGAAAAGAATGAAATCTTGTCATTTACAACAACGTGGAGGGAACTAGAATGTATTATGCCAAGCGGAATAAGTCAGAGAAAGACAAATACCATATGATTTCACTCATGTGGGATTTAAGAAACAAACCAGATAAACATCCGGGAAGGGGCGAAAAAGAGGGAAGCAAACAAGAGACTCTTAATGATAGAGAACAAACTGAGGGTTGACGGAAGGAGATGGGTGGGGGATGGGTGAAATGGGTGATGGGCATTAAGGAGGGTGGTTGTTGGGGTGAGCACTGGGTGTTCTATGTTATGATGAATCAATGAATTCTACTTAAGAAACTAATTTTACCATATGTGTTAACTAACTAGAATTTAAAGAAAAAAATTAAATTCACACTCCAAGGTGGTTTCTTGAAATCTTGATCTCTTACATGCTTTAAAGGAAAGAGGAAGATGGTGCCGCCGGGTAGCTCAGCTGTCTGACTCTTGATTCTGGCTCAGGACATGATCCCAGGGTCATGGGATCCAGCCCTGTGTCAGGCTCTATACTCAGCCTGCTTGGGATTCTCTCTCTCCTCTCTGCTCGCCCCCCACCCCCGCCCGTGTCCCTCCCCTACTTACTTACTTGCAGGTGAGTGTGCTCTCTCTCAAAAACCAAAAAAAAAAAAAAAAAAAAAAGAATAACCAGTCTTTACATTGGATAAATACAATTAAACACTCAGCAAACTTAATGATACATTTTTTTCTTCATGATCCTCTTACGTTCTGAGTGCCTTATTGCCTGCTGTAGAGAGGGGGCACTTTACTTTTAATAAAATTATTGGTCTTTTCCACCCCTGAGAATTTTTGCTTTTTTTTAATTTTTAAAAGCTTATTTATTTTTGAGAGCGAGCAGGGGAGGGGCAGAGAGAGAGAGAGGGAGAGAGAGAGAATCCCCAGCAGGGTCTGCACTGTTAGCAAGGAGCCCAGCACAGGGCTCGAACTTGCAGACTGTGAGATCATGAGCTGAGCGGCAACTAAGAGTTGGACGCTTAACAGACTGAGCCACATAGGCGGCTCGACAATTTTTGCTTCTGACGTTAGCTAACTGAATTAACTATTTGTGACTTTGAACACTGGCTGTCCCCAGCGGTTCTGAACCCCATGGCAAAGGCATAATATATCCTTGCTCTGTGTGTGTGTGAATTATTTTCAGAGAGAGAGAAAGAGAATCCCAAACAAAATCCTCACAGTCACTGCAGACCCCAATGCGGGGCTCGATCTCGCAAATTGTGAGATCATGAGCTGAGGTCAAGAGTCAGACACTTAACCACTGAGCCACCCAGGCACTCCACTTAGTGTGTTTTTAGTCCCTCCTTGTTCATCTGCTGTCTAAAATGTATAAAGCTGGTCTTATTTTTCAAGATGCTCTTAATCATGGTGGAACGTATTGCTGGTTGATTGGTGAAACACTGCTTCATGGAAAATGTTTGTTTCCTTCAGCTGACTCCGTTAAAAAAAAAAAAAAAAAAAACAAGGCTTAACGACTGTAGCCACCTTCAGCCTTGTTGGGTTCAGCCATTCCGAGTATTCAGTACCTCCCGGATCAAAGCATCTGAAAGGTCAAGGTTATGGTACCCAGAGGTGTGGGGCTCAGCTCAGCTCAATTCTGGGCCTGTGAAAGGGAAACAATGGTGGTAAACGTCATACTCCCCTACAAGCGTCTGTTCAGTTACAACTGCCCGGACTCCTTCCTTCTACACCTGCCTCTTGAAGCCCTTGTTCACCGGATCCCCGATGCTGTGCTACAAGTGCTTTTCCAGGGTCTCCCACGGCAGTGAGTTCTAACATGTAAACTGTGTTCTGGTTTTAATCCCCCTGTTGTGCCAAGAAGCTGACCAGTGTTTGAAATTGACTTCTCTGCTCCTTGCCAGGTTTACCAGGCCAAGAGTGGTGTTAAATGAGGCCACAGACAGGATACAAAGGGGCCGGGCACAATCCCAGAGCCCCGCTGGCCAGAGAGAGTGCAGGCTCTCAATACTAATCAGTTCGACACAGGCAGCAGGGGAAGGCTCTGGGGAGACCTGTGGGATCGATGGGAGGCTTGTGTTCACATTTAATTCCTGCACTGTTGTGGGGGTATTTTAGGAGGTCACCTTGGACTCCAGGCTGGACAAGGCGTGCGGTTTTCTGGGAGATGGGATTTGGAGATCCGTACCTTAAGGGAGTGTGTTGCTGATGGAGCTTGCGTGGTCTCCTATCTTTTGTTTGTATAAGTGAGACCCCAGGGGGAGAGAGGATGTCTTGCCCGCCCGGGGTCCCCTGGGGAAGTGCCAGCCGTCCCCTGGGGTGGCTGCATTGGTGGGGAGTTCTTGTGAACTGGCCCATCCTGGAGAGAAGCAGGGTGGAATTCCTCCTGCCTTCCAGAAGGAAGTCCTGGTGTCTGTCTGCCCTCACCTCCCATGGATGCAACCTTTTCTTCCACACCCTCCTGTTCACCACCTCCCTTCTTCACCGGGCAGAGTCCCCCCCCTCAGAGTTAGAATCCTCTTCCATCAGTCCGCATGTCTGTGTGCTTCTGAGCTGGGGAGCTTTGCCTTCTGTTTTGAATGGGATGAGGATGGTGGAAAATTGTGTGTGGGAAGGACTTTATGGTGTCCTAGGAAGAGCGTTTATTGATATTTGTTATAAAAATATCTATATATAGTTTGTAATATAGATGCTGTCTCTTTGAGGCATAGCATGCCTGGGTGGGAGTGGGCAGAAAGAAGGAAAAAGAAGCAACACATGGTTTGAATTTGGTTGGATGATTCCTTGAGCAGCCTTCCTTTGTGCTGATTCTGCTTCCTACAGGTTGATACCACGTTATTCTTCCTTGCCAACGATTCCTCTCCCCCCAGGCTCCAAACACATCATGTGCGACGTACTTGGCTTATTTTAGGGCCGCTTAGGCAGCCGGAGGGCAGTGTAGGATTGTGATTTCCCTGTGTTGCATTAGGTGATCGAGTGTTTTTCCACTGAAGATCATGGAAAACTGAGCCCCTTTGAGGGGACTAGAAAAGATCTCCAGTTAAAATGAAATGAAAAGATTGGATTTCACGGAAGTTGTGCACTTTGTATTCACCAGGAGTAACCTGGTGGCGTGTGTTAAAATGGTGTTGTGATAGTCATTCATGTTAGTTGCACATGAATGTTAGTTGGAATCTTTTTTGAGTAAAATTGGGACAATGAGGATACACCCGATAGTCTGACAGACCCAAGTTAATTTACCAGATCATGCAATTACTATTCACTAGACTGAGGAGGAGGTTGTGAGTATTTTTGGAGAAGCCAGGTATTACCATAGCGTAGTACAGATTGTAACATTTATGAGGAGAGGTGTTAAATGTTCCAGACGCTGTAACCATGGTACTTTGCTGATACAGTTTCACCTTAAGTATTATTTTTGTTTACACTGTTCGTATCTAAAGAGAATCTCTGGCCATCTCTCAGGAGGATAAATACAGGGGTAGTTATTACTGAATTGATCTTCTAGAGTAGAATTGGAAACAACTTAAATATCCATAAAAGAGGCTGGATAAATAGAAGATGGTGTATTTAAACCAGTACTATGCCAAAGTTAAAGGAGTAAACTGTGGTTCTAGAAGTCCACATAGATTGATCTCCAGAATGTGATTTTGAAAAAAAAAAATTATTTTTGATGTTTATTTTTTGAGAGAGAGAGAGAGACAGAGAGACAGAGAGTGGGGGATGGGGCAGAGAGCCAGGGAGACACAGAATCTGAAGCAGGCTCCAGGCTCTGAGCTGTCAGCACAGAACCCAACGTGGGGCTTGAACTCACGGACTGACCTGAGCCAAAGGCAGATGCACAACCAACTGAGCCACCCAGGCACCCCTCTGGATTGTGATTTTGAATGTTATAATAGTATGGTTTTCTTTATACTTAAAAATCATATCTTCGAAGAGCTCTCTGTATTTCTGTAGGGATGTATGCATGTGTGTATACAAAATATACTAGAAAGATATTCAAATAGGAAGATAGAATGGGAATAATTTTATTATGTTTTATTTCTACTTAAAAAAAAACCCTGAACCAAATGTGACACAACATTGTCATTTCTGGGTGGTGGATATATGGTTATTCTTTTATCTTTCTTTGTGCTTACTCTGTTTTAAAAGCTGTTCTCAAAAAATGTTCCAAAGATCTGTGCCCCTTATTCAAAAGTCATAAAATATTGAACAATATAAAGAGAAAATCTTGTGATTTCATTTAAAAGTACATAGCCTTATCCGTTTTTGGCTAGTCATTGCTTTTTGAAGCAATTTCTTCCAAGGAAAGGTTCAGTCTGTGTGCAAAAATCTAGCCTCATAGATGCCCGGCAGTATGGGATTGAGAAAATCACGGCACATCCGTAAATCAAAATATCCTTCAAGCATTCTGTGATATTTATCTTAGAATCGATTTCATGTTTGATTATGAATCTGAACCTTTTATACTGTGACATTCTCCTGTTGGTTGTCATTTTCCCATTTCTTTTTAGGTCTTTTACCTTTTTATTAATCATCTCTACGTGGTTTGGAAATAAAGTGACTTTTGTTGTAAGCATTGGCGCATCCTTGATTGTAACTTTGACTTAGTCACTGATTCCTTGGGGATCACTTGGGGAAATCGCTTCCCTTCCCTTCATCCTTCAATAAGTCACCATTCATGGAGCCCCAGACCCTGTATGGGGAGGGTCAGTGGAGCATGGGACAGCCCATAAGCCCAACACTCATGGGATCTTTCATCTATCTGCCTTTGTCCTGCTTTCTTAATCTATGAAATGAAATTAATAGTACCTGCCTCATTTCCCACATGCGATTTAGGGAGCATCTGGGGAAATGTCCTTGGCATTTGTATGTCTTGTCAAAACACCTTTTTCATCTTTCCCTCAAGTGTTCCCCCTAGTGACAATGGTCCATCTCTGGTTCCCCGGATACATTACCCATCATGCTGGAACAGGACCTTTGTGGATGCTGTTTTCTCCTTCTGGAATTCCTTTTTCATGCTCTCCCCTCTTCCCTACCCCCATTTTGAAAGCTAGTCCCCCTCTCAACCTTGCTCAGACATCATCTCATTTGGGAAGTCGGTGCCGTCTATGTATCTAAGATGTGATTTGTTATTGAACCTTTGAAAGAATATTGATAGTACAGTTAACCTTTGAACAATGTGGATAGAACCCGGGGATTAACTTATGGAGTTGGGGTTTTTTTAGATAAATATAGTTCACACTGTAAATGTATTTTCCTTACGATTTTCTTCACAATTTTTCTTTCCCCTAGCTTACTTTATTGTAAGAATATGGTATATAATACGTATAGCGTAAGAAACGTGTTAATGTATTTATCAGTAAGGCTTCCAGTCAACGGCAGGGCTATTAGTAGTTAAGTTTTGGGGGAGTCAGAAGTTAGGTACAGATTTTTCAACTGTATAGGGGTTGGTGCTACTAATTCCTGGGTTCGCAGCTCAGCTGTACTTGGCTCGCTTAGCACCATACCCGCCAGACGTAGTTCATTAGAGGCAAGACGCCGGTCTTTGTTAATGTTCTACCTCTACAAGGTGCCAAACACACCCCCTGGCACGCACTTGGTGCTCAGAAAGGGATTGTGGAAATGAATGAATTGAAGGCCCTTTGGAAAGTCTACAGGGTTCTAAGCACATAAAAAGTATCACTGAATGTGTCTGAATGTGATGATCTGAATCCCTGGGTTCGTCCGGGTATTGTGTTGGACAATAGAATGTAATCTTTTGTGTAAGTGCTGGATACAACGTGGCACATACGTTTCTCCTGGTGAATATATATTCATATTCAGCTGTTTAGGCTCGAAAAGTTAAGGGGTTTAAATCATGCTCCTCTGGGGTGCACCCAGCTCTTAACGCTGCATTCTAAAGCTGATTATTTCCGCCGTATTTTCAACCACATAGATAGACTGGGCTTCTGTTCTGCTTGAGTTTCTGGATCCTGTGGGGGTGGGGATGCCATCTCAGAGCCCAGTCTGAAGGTGGAGATTAGATGATGCCATAACCCCACGTGTGAAGCCGATAGTGCATTGAGACTGGCTCATTTTTCTCTGGGGCAGTTTAGAAGGTTCTCCGCCCTACCGGAATAATCCCTTGATTCCCAAGAGTGATGTCTTTCATTCTCTGTGACAGAAAAAATAAGCTAAAAACAGCCAAATGACTTTTAAGTGCTTTTTTCCCCATTTTTCCTCCAGCACGACTAACGAGGGAAACATTGGGGCCAAGGGGCCTGAAATTAATAGATGCCATTTGCACCAACCCATTCCTTTATAGATAAGGAGAGAGACCTAGTGAGAATAACCAAGGAGTTACTACTTAAAAGGGTTTTCCAGCTTACTTTAGGATTGATTTTCACATGATTTCATTTCCTGTTTCAGCTATCTGAAAGGCAGTGCGAGAGAAGGCAGGGAAACATTAATTTTGGTGTCAAAGATCTGGGCTCAAATCCCAGTTCAACCACTTACTTACCGGCTGTGTGGTTGTGGGCAGGTTTGCCGTCTGGACCTTGTTGTCCTTCTCTGTAAAATGGGAATAGGAATTCCAGCTGTGTTCTGTGAAGGCATCAGGGCCCAGCACACAGTCTATACCAAATTAATCTCGGCTCCTGTTAATGAAACCCGGTCGTTAACTCAGAGCTTACTCATTTGGTTGGTTTGCGAGGGAGGATTTTAGGTTAGTCATGAGTCACTCCTTGGAACAGCTGCCTTCGGAAAGTTTGCTGAAGCCCCAGATTTCAAAGCTGGTTTCCACAATTTCCAGATATTACGCATAGATTAATGAAGAAAAGCAGCTTCAAGTTGCTCTTTAATTATTAATAAAACCCATCATTGAAAACCATAAAAGGATGCAGTAGAGGCACAGAGAAGAGGGTTATTTTATGGAGTCATTCAACAAATCCATACCCTCGTAAGAAAAGGTGTTTTGCGGGTAAACAGTGAATTTTCTCCACAGGCTGATCCTGAAACAAGGGCCCCTGTGTTTTCTTCAAGAATCCCTCGCACTCTGACCTGACCCTCTGGTTTTGTGGCATCATAGGCCAGACCAGCCACAGTTGTCCTTGGGACGTGTCTTCCTGTATCAGTCACTGCTTTGAGAAAACTCTCCTCTCTGCCTCCATCTGGGTGCTGGCGTGGACGTGGGAGGTGTGGGGTTTGTAAGTGCCGCCCGTGTGTCCTTTGACGGTGACGTAAATACCTTCCGAGCCCAGCCTCGCGGCCCCCAGACTTTCTGGGTCAGATCTGTACTTGGCTTTTCTGGGAGGCTTCTGGTTCCGCCAGCCCTTCCCATGCCAGAACATTTGATGCCCGTCGCAGAAGGCTGCTGAGGGCACCTGTGGGTCCCTTCCTCAAATCCAGTTTGCCTCTGCAGGGGAGGATTCCCGTTCGGTGGACTCACAGCCCGAAGGGTTGCGCCTCTCTGTTCACAAGCCCTCAGACAAGGTCCACAGAAATGTGACAGGAGTCCCAGCAATGTGTGTGCCCGAACACGAGGGACTCCAGGACTCTCGGGTTAACAGGGGCTGGGATGGAAACTGCTGTCTAGTGACTTCTGATTGCAGGTTTCTAGTCCTTGTTGGTTAAACCAGCGGTACATTTCCTATCCCATTTCCGAACGAAACTGAGCAGTGATATTGGGAGCTACCAATGATAGCGCATAGGCCAGATTCAGCCCACCAGCCAGAAGTACAGGAGTGCTTTCCCTTTTTTTTTTTTTTTTTTTTTTTTGGGGAACTGAAAACAATTTTTAGTTATGGCACAATACACACACCAGAAAATGTCCTGTGTAAAGCATTAAAAAAATTTTTTTAACGTTCATTTTTGAGAGATAGAGATGGAGCATGAGTGGGGACGGGGCAAAGAGAGAGGGAGACACAGGATCCAAAGCAGGCTCCAGGCTCCGAGCTGTCAGCACAGAGCCTGACGTGGGGCTCGAACCCATGAACCGCGAGATCATGACCTGAACTGAAGTCGGACACTCAACAGACTGAGCCACCCAGGTGCCCTGCATGTAAACCATTTTTTAGTGTATAGCTCGGCAGAGTTCATTCTGTTCACATTGTGGGCAGCCAATCACCAGAACGTTTTCATTTGGTAAAACTGGAACTCTGTATTCATTTGCATTTTCAAATGGTTGAAAAAGTGAAAAGGGGAGTGCTTCACGACACATGAGCATGACAGGAGAGTCACATTTCAGTGTCCATCAATAAAGCTTTATTGGAGCACACCCTGACCCGTTCACTTACACGTTGTCCATGGCAACTTTCCTGCTGCAGGACCAGAACTGAGGGTTATAATGGGACCATATGGACTGTGGACCATAGAATATGTACTCTCTGGCTCTTGACAGGAAATGGTTACAAGTCTAGTGTTGACCACAGGTTCTGTTTATCCCTTCTTGTAATTGATTGAAGGGGCCCTGTGTCTGGCATTATTGTGGATATGTAGTATCTAATCAATGTTGCTGACTTCTTGGCTGTGCTTTAATATTAAAATGACAGTAACCTATGCTGCCCTTTGTCTGAATCAACCCCATAAAAATGAATCTTCTTCACTTGCAATTCTAACGATGATCATTGCAGGCAAATGTGACGAGCTTCTTCTTCTTTTTTTTTTTTTTTTAAATGTTTTTTATTTATTTTTGACAGACAGAGAGAGACAGCACGAGCAGGGGAGGGGCAGAGAGAGAGGGAGACACAGAATCCGAAGACAGGCTCCAGGCTCTGAGCTAGCTGTCAGCACAGAGCCCGATGTGGGGCTCGAACTCACGAACCGTGAGATCATGACCTGAGCCGAAGTCGGACGCTTAACCGACTGAGCCACCCAGGCGCCCTTCTTTTTTACTCTTTAATTATCTGTGAAACGGGATGTAAGTAGTTACGTGGGTCACCCGGATGTAAACCATAAAATCCTAAAAGATTCTTTCAACATAAGAGGAAAATGAGCTTGGATTTAAAAGCCCCCGGCACTCCTTAAGGTCAGATGTTAGGCTAGGCACCCCCTCGGGATGATTCCAGCCGTTCCTCTTGGTCAGTCCCAGTGCTGCCTGGCTGACCTCCCAGCTGTCCCCACGGTGCATGGAACAGAGGCTGTTTTCTGCTGTGGGGAATTCCATCGGGATTTGACCTGGAAATCTAGGAGAGGCAGGACTGGGACTCCAGTCAAGATCCCAAAGACTCAGATATAGGCATTACCCACCCCACTCCCGCCAAAGAATTCTGTTTTGTAAAACTAAGATGAATGGAGACATGAGTGTTTTGCTCATAAATCCTCGGGGATCACTCTTTGTCCTTCCCTGGAGAC
>JAQQST010002326.1:0-10269 GCA_028646485.1 Cryptoprocta ferox
GGTGACGTGCCTTCCTCTGGAGGATGCGGTGTCAGCCTTTGGTTGATAGCATCTTGCTCCCCGGCTTATCCAGAACGGGGGTGGGGGTCTTCGGAAAGCCCAGGCAGGTGCTTGTCCCCTGGATCGCCGGGCTCACAGGCTTCCGGGTGTCGTGGTCCCCCCCCCCCCCCCCCGCGTTGCCGCCTTGGACCCGCCACGGGCCTTCCACATGCTGCCTTGGAGTCACCCACCTGGGTTTAAAATCGTGTAAGAACTCTGTTTATTGCTTCATTGTAAAATCAGCTCATGTACTTTGTAAAATACAAGTACACATTATTCAAAAGAAGAAAATCACTGCCAGTACCTTGATGTACTTTTCCGGATCGTTACATTTACTGACACATAACTGTGGTCTTTAAAAACAAATGGGATCATATGATTTAAGTGGTTTGTAACCTGTCCTTTTTTTTTTTTTTTAACGTTTACTTGTTTGAGAGAGTGAGGGAGGGGCAGAGAGGGAAGGAGAGAGAGAATCCGAAGCAGGCCCTGCACCGTCAGCGCGGAGCCCCATGTGGGGCTCCATCTCACGAGCTGTGAGATCACACCTGAGCCAAACTCAAGAGTTGGATGCTTAACCAACCGAGCCCTGGTAACCTGTCCTTCGCTTCACTCTCACAGGAGAAATGGCTTCCTCGTCCTGACTCTGTCCTAAGCCGGGTCAGCAGCTTGCTTTCTCCTGTGACCCCTGCCAGGGTGCTCGCCATGTGCCCAGGAGGCCTGTCCTGGACTCGGCCTTCTCTGCTCCGGTTGGCCTCTGGGCAGAGTCCCCTCCCTTTATTTTCCTTCGCAGGACTGTCTGCACCAGCCCCGTCCATCTCCATCCTTGGTTCCTCGGGGTCCCCGTGGGTTTGCCTCAATTCGGATCGTGTCGTTGATTTTCTGACACGTATCGGTTGCCCGCTCTCTGAATTTCCTGGGGTGCTGCTGCCACCCAAGTCCCTAAATCTGGGCCTACTGTGTTCCCACGCTGTCCTAGGAGAGGCTGCTTCTTTGACCCTTCTGTGACGTTAGCTGTGGTCAGCGTCGGGGACAACTTCAGTGGCTACCATGTAAAAACACACCGTGTGCACATCACCTCGCCTCATCTTCCCGGGCCCTGGAGTGGAAACTGAGGCTGTCTTCATGTCACAGGTAGAGGTGCTTAGAAGCCTGCCGAGGTCCTGCACCTGCTCACCACTGCCCCTCTTCATTGCTTGGCCCCACTCAGCTCTGCCTTTCCCACTCGGGTGTCTGTGGAGGTCCTGCGGGGCCAGCCTCGAACGTCCGCACTTAGCAGGCTCTCGTCCCTTGTCGAGGTACCGCTGGGAATGTTGTGTTTGTTGAAGATTGTTTAAGTAGAGTAGACTTCCATTTTAAGTGGTAAAAGTAGAAGAAAAACATAAAATTTGTAAAAGGAGATACACTTTTAAGTTTGTAGTTGGTATTCTGTGTATAATCACTTTCAGACCTGAGAATGGGAGCTTTTAGGGGGTTAGAGAACATGTCTTTTAAATTGAATTTATAGGGGCGCCTGGGTGGCTCAGCTGGTTGAGCACCCGACTTGTGACTTCGGCTCAGGTCATGAGCTCACCGTCTGTGAGTTAAGCCCCACATCGGGCTCTGCGCTGACAGTGAGGAGCCTGCTTGGGATTCATTCTCTCTCTCTCTCTTTCTTTCTCTGTCCCTCCTCTGCTTGCTCTCTATCTCTCTCTCAAAATAAATAAAACTAAACTTAAAAAAATAAATAAATTGAATTTCTATAACACTCAACAGTGCTTGCAGGGTTTAGATTCGTTCATTAAACTCTAAATGTGTATTTATCACATGCCAGGCTGAAGCACGGTATTCTTGGATAAAGTTCGGATGTCCCGTTTCTTGGCATGTTGGGATTCTTCTCCCATCTTTCCCATCTTCTTTATCACTAGCACTGGTCCAAATGGAGAAGGAGAAGGTAATGAGAGCATTCTGGGATGCTTGGGATCACCATTTCACTTCTGTACATATTTGTGCCTCTCCTGGTTTCTGGAAGGGGTTTGAGTTGGTTGGCGGGGTCACCAAAAACAGAAAAGGCAGAACTGAATTCTTCCTTTGCCATCTCCAAAGCAACAATAAAACATGTTTAATTCTTTAATTTTTTTTTAAAGTTTATTTGAGAAAGAGAGCGAGAGAGAGCGAGAGCAAGTGAGCATGGGCAGGGGAGGGGCAGAGAGAGAGAGAGAGAGAGAGAGAGAGAGAGAGAGAAAGGGGAACCCAAGCAGGCTCAGCATCTGACGTGGGGCTTGAACTCACGAACCATGAGATCATGACCTGAGCCAAAGTCGAATGCTCAACCGACTGAGCCCCCCAGGCGCCCCAAAACATGTTTAATTCTGATGAGGCCCTCAGAGGTTGGCCAGAGCTCTCCCACACCGTCACAGCATGCTTGTGGGACCCAGGACTCTGCTGTCAGAAGGAACCACGTGTAGAGCTCTGTGTACTGTCACCACTCTGTGCCCATGGGCAAGCCACCCCCCCAGAGCTCTAGATTTCTCTTCTGAAAGATGGGGACAGGACTCCCACCTTGCAGGGTTATCAGGAAGTATAGTCATTGTATGCGAACATCATGGCAAATGTGTATGAAATGTCATAAATAGTCCCTAATTTTATCCAATATTTGTAGGGTTTCTAAACACCAGTTCATGGCGGTATTTTTACTGCCATGGGGCCAAAGTATCAACATTGTAATTATTCTTTACAAAGCTGGAGATGCGTAGCTTGAGGCTCTTGATTTGTTCTGAAGTTGTATGACCTGCTTTTTAGTGTCAAATGCTTTTTTATTATTAAAATGCCTTTGAAATGAAATAATGGGAGGTGATTGGTTTTTTCTTTTTTTTCTTTTTTCTTTTCTTTTCTTTTTTCTTTTTTCTTTTTTCTTTTTTTTAGTGCCCTTGGTGGACAAAATAACCCAGGTCGATAAAGTGGGGAGCTTCAGTCTGGTTCCCCCCTCCCCTCCTCCCCTCCTCCCCTCTTGGGGGAGGAGGAAGCCTCCGGCCTGAGAGGCAGAGCACACCACCCGTTCCTTACCTGACTCCGCCCATCGCCCCTCCCCCAGAGTTTCCCTGCATCTCCCCCACCCTCCTAAGTGGGGGTCCCTGCTTCCATCTGTTATGTAGCACTCGTCACACTGGGTGGTCCCCTGCGTGCTTGGCTCCCTGCCCTCCTAAACTCTAAGCTGCTTAAGGACAGGTGTGGGGAGCGGTTGAGCTTGTAATTTCCAGAGTCTGGCACGGAGATGGGACACACAAACACACGAGAGGGAAATCGCCACTAACACACGAACATTGCATCTAACTTTAATCCTGAAGATACCCAGAAACTCACCACGAATCTTGCTCACTCCTTTTTGAATTCAGACCTGCCTTCGGGAGTCATTTCCATCTGCAGCTTTCCATCTGCAGCGCGCTGTCCAAGGAGGGCTTGAGGGGGCCCCCGAACCGAGGGGTACGTCTTAACCACGGAGATGTTGTGTTAGGAGCCCGGGGGCTTCTCCTCGTGGTGGCATTTTCTAAAATGTGTAAGGAAAGAAATTAACATATTTTTCATATCACATTGGTGCTTTGAAGTTTTTCTCAATTGGGCTTCCTGCTTTAATTAGTCTGGCTCACTTTTTCCTTTAGCTTTGGGCAAGTGCCAGGGAAGCAAAGAAGCTTATATAAAGGGTTTTAAAGTTTTTTTTTTTTTTTTTACTTTGTCAGAGATAGAACTGGTACTTAGTTCATCTTGTTCTGGCACCTTCTTCTTTGATCGAGAATGTTAGAGGTTAGGGATTTGGCTTGGATTGTTCCTTTTCATATGCATATGTGGGAAGACCAGAGGCAAAGGTGGCTCTATTTATGTCTTGTTTCATGGAACTATGAAAGGCTGACAAGTAGGATTTGAACGCTGCCGCTACTCTCTCCACCACCCCAAACCACATAACCCATGAGACTGTTTTCTGTAACCCATTTAAATTTGAGAGCTGGCGTTCTCGCACTCTCTACTGCAGTGATGGCGGAGAGCTGGGCTCACCTGCCCATAATAAGGTCGAGCACTCAGCGTCGTCGGAATCCTTTGTGCACGTTAGAGGGCCGCTGCTCTAGGATCTGAGACCCGGTGTCAAGCACGCTGATACTGCCCGGGGCTCCGAGGCATCTTGCCGTGCGGTCCTCGGTGAAGGCAGCTTTCCCTGGCCCCGCAGAGTGGGGATGGTCCCATTGTTCAGGTTCCGCACAGGGCTTGTCTTCTTTTCCTCTCTCTCTTTCTTTCTCTCCTGCCTTCTCCCCCACGTTCTCCCCTCCCTGCCTGCTCCCCTCCCCTTTCCTCCTCATTGAGATATTAACGTACATACGACCGAATGGATCCATTTAGGGGCTTTGACAGATGCCTACGCCTGTGTAGCCACTGCCCCAAGTGGGACAGGGAACATTTCCATTGCTTCAGACCTTCCCTTGTGCCCTGTGCACTCCGCCCCCACCCCGCCCCTGGCCCCAGGCACACACTCATCTGTCACTGCGGATTTGTTTGGCCTGTTTAGAGCCTCGCGTCAGTAGAGACACACAGTGTGCACCCTTTGGCATCTGCCCCCTTTTGCTCACCATCAGGTTTCTGTGATTCACCCATTTGCACCTGTCAGAAGCTCATTGCTTTTAAGCGTCGAGCTGGTGATGCTGCATATGTCACTGCCGAGTTCCGGCGTCCCGTACGGAGAAGGGTGACGTACGGAGAAGGGTGACGGAGAAACCGGGGCCCCGCGGAAGCGCACGCTGGTTTGTTTGTGGATCCCCGTGTCCCAACTCTCCCTGGCACTTGACGAAGGCTGGGAGGAAGAGCAGAGGAGGTGTCTTTTCACCTAGGCCATCACTAGTCCTGAAGAGTTGGCTTCTGGGAACGACTCTGGTCTGGTCAGCCCCGGCCTCTGGCAGTGGGTGCGATCCTGGTTTGCCTTTGTGGAGACGGGGAGGTGGGCATTGCCAACCGTGTGGGGCCCTGTGACCAGACGGGCTCTTCTAGAGCTTCTGAGTGACTTCCGCCGTCCTGGCAGGTGCTAGACCACCAGGCTCTGGGCTTCGGGCTCGCTAATTCAGGGACACGAGGACCGTGGAGCCCGCCCGTCTAGCACGGGGCTTGCCGGATGCCACACCTCTCCCCCCAGCCCCTGAGCTGTGTGGCTTTTCCCTGGCGCTGTCCTGGCTCATGTGTTCGCTTTCGCCCAGGAGGGAAGCCTGAAGCCCAGAACTGCAACGCGCACTGTTTTATTAACATCCTGATTACCGTGTGTCCATAACCTCTTAAGGGTCACCTTGCAAGAGTCACTGGTTGCTCGGGGCGGGGGAAGGGGTGGGGAGGAGGGGAGAAGGAGGCGGCTGGCAGCTAAAGTGCACGGGGTTTCTTTCTGAGGCGGTAACAGTGTCGTAAAATTGGAACGTTGGTTGCACAACTCTCTAAATACACTAAAAGCCATTGAATTAGATCTACTGTGAATGACTGAATTCTACGGCATGTGAATTACATCTCAGTAAAGCTGTCTTGGAAAAAGTGTGGCATCAGAGCCAGGGCAGACCAGTAGCGAAATGGGAAAAATCACATAGTGGAAATCCTGTTCTTGCTCCCACGTGACATGACCTGTTGCCACGTGTCCTTGTGTCCCTCAGGAGTCTGGCTCCGTGGGAGGCATGAGCCTGGTGGAGAGACAATGGGCTTTGAAAGTATCCGGTAGACCTGACTTTGAATCCTACTCTGCCATTATTTGCCGGGTGACAGCGGGCAGGTTGCTTAACTCCTCTGTGGTGGGTCCCATTCCGTAAAACGGGGCTAGTGGCACCTCCCTTGTGGAGTCTTTGATTTCCTTATTTATTTATTTAATTTAAAATATTTTTTAAAATTTATTTTTGAGAGACAGAAACAGAGCACAAACAAGGGAGGGGCAGAGAGAGAGAGGGAGACACAGAATCCGAAGCAGGCTCCAGGCTCTGAGCTGTCAGCACAGAGCCCGACGCGGGGCTTGAACTCACAAACCATGAGATCACGACCTGAGCTGAAGTCGGATGCTTAACCGAGTGAGCCCCCCAGAGTCCCTCACGGAGTCTTTCAGAAGCACTCGGTGAACGCAGCCGTGTCCACCCGCGCCGGTCATATAACAGAGGTGTCAGAAGAGGCAGCCTGTCCGGTGTCTGACGTCTGTGGCTGACATGGGGCTGATGACCACAGCGCGAGGACTGAAGTAATGAAGGCTCTGGTGATTTTTAGCCAACGTGCTGGACTCGGTCTCTGAATTTTTTTCTGCCTTAATCTACATGGTTTGAGTAGGTTGAGGACAGGCTCTTGGAGAACCCTCTCCTGCCCCTTTATTCGCGGGGCCCTCCCCGGGCCTGCTGCCCGCACAGTGTTCCCTCAGCCCGAGGCGAGCGTTGCTTCCAGCCGTCATCGGCCTGTGCCATTTTTACTCATTTACACGTCTGTCCTGCCCCGACACTGGGCAGTCTGGGACCTTGGCTTTCACAACCAAGGGGCCCCCGAGGCCTTAAGCACTGTGCCTGCCTCTAATGTTTGTTGAATGAATGCCCAATGGTTTCAAGTCCGGTGACAGAAACCAGATTGGAACTGGAAATACCAGTTTAGGCACCACGTGCCAGAGGTTAGCAGGTGGGTCTCCCGGAGCAAGGGCAGTGCTTCCGGTCCCAGGACTGCCTTAGGGCAGGAGAGCTGCCTGAGCCAGTCTTGTCCTCTGGCAGAGGGGCAGGACAGCTGTCTCCTGCTGGGACCCCCCTGGAGAGGTGTGGCCCAGGTGGTGGGGAAGGGGAGAGAATGCCACAGCCACACTGGAAGGAAAGCTGGACTCATTACCACAGTCCTACTGCTGTCTGCTTTTTTTTTTTTTTAAGTTTATATATATATATTTAGGGAACACGAGCGGGGGAGGGGCAGAGACAGAGGATCCCAAGCAGGCTCCGGGTTGTGGGCACAGAGCCTGATGTGTGGCTCAAACCTACAAACCGTGAGACCATGTGTCTGTGAGAAATGAAGAGTTGGAGGCTTAGCCGACTGAGCCCGCCAGGCGCCCCGATGTCTGCATTCTTAATTCACTGCAAATCAGATTTTTATTACGCAGCAGCTGTATCTGAGATGCAGTTCTGGTTTACCGGGGGGAAGCCAAAATGGAGAGGCAGTGCGGGGTAGTGGTTAACTCCAGGACCCTGGAAGCTGACTGCCTGGACTTGGATCTCAGCTGCCCCGTGTGGCAGCTTTGGGACACGGGGCAGGGAATATAATATTTGTGGACCTCAGTTATCTCAGCTGGGAGATGGAAGAGGCAACAGTGCCCTGATAGGAGTATTTCCATGATTAACCATAAAGTAAGCGTTGTATAAATGTTTACCAAGCAGCTTGTGTTTGTTGGATTACAAAAAAAAAAGAAAAAGTGAAGAGAATGCTGGTCTTAACAACACATGATTAAATCTACCTTGCCATGATCGTCCTCTCTCCTAACCAAGAGTCCTAAGGGGGCTCTGGGGCAAAGAGATGTCTGTCATGCTAGCCGATGGAAAGGAAGGTAGATAATCAGCTTGCTCTGCCAGAACTCAGGTGTTTATTCTTTCTTAGCGGAAGAAAATACCCCCAGAAAAGGACGTTTGTGACCATACTTTTGTGCTGCTTAAGTTTCGTTAAAACGCTTTGGAAGGTTACTGCCAGGCCATTAGTTTTAGAAAGGCTGTCTGTATGTCATGGCCACGTACACTGAAGTAGTCTCTAGAAACATTACCTAGCCTTCTGCAGCCTTAGTGTCCATCCCAGGACAAAATGACCTTGAGGGCCATTAACCCCCCAGCAAACCCCGGGATGAAGCAGCCCCCTCCCTGCAGGCTGGCCCAGAGCTCCGGCGTGGGCCCCTCTGTACGGGTGCAGGTAAGACCGAGCCGACTGCGGGGTACGCGGAAGTCTGCGTTGGGTTGACTTCTGTGGGGATTTTCTTTCGGGGGGCAGAGAGCGATATGATAATTTTCTAAGTAGTGTGAATTCTTATCATATGTCAAGTAATTGAGCCTTGCGTTGACATGGTCATGGCTTTATTGCTGTTTTTCCACGAAGGCATTTCTAAACACAAGATTTTGGAAAGATTGTAACCTGTTCTCTTTTGTGTCATAAGGTGAGACCTAGAGGCCATGTTGCAAGGAGGGATCCAGTTCTGGCCCCCACCACTGAAGTGGGTGGGGGTGCACATGTATCTTCTGGGAGGCTACTTTGGGGAAACTGAGGTCTTAAAATCTTTGTTTCTTGTGTTTTTACACATTGGTTTCAATACCTGCTCTTTTTTGTAGTGTTCGTATTTTCTAATATTGTTGCATACATTTTTAAAACACTTTATTGAGACATAATATAAACATACGAGTGTACGTATTTTAGGTTTGTATACCAGTGGCTTTTCACAAAGGGAGCACACAAACCGCTCAGGAAACAGAGCCCTGCTCAGAAGTGCTCCTGGGAGCCCTTTCCTGCCCAGTCCCTTCCCATTCTGCCCTGGCGTCAAGCAGAATAGAGTATTTGTGCCCGTTCTTTACTTTATCTAAGGGCAGTTATACAGCGTGTGCTCTCATTGGCGCCTGTATTCGGATAGGAGGAGTTAGGACCTCTGCCTTCTGCCCCTAAAGTTATATTATTCTCTTTTTCCTTCACTTTTAATTCTTTATAAAACTCCAGGAAGAAAGGTGTTTTCTGGGTTTAGTTTTTACTTCTAGCGACTCACACTTGGGCATTCGAGTGCCTTCGGTGCTGCCCGGAGAGTGGGGTCTCCAGCCCTGAGCCTGCCTCTCCCCCCGTTGAGCCGCCCTGTCCCGCTATATGGAGTCACAAAGAGCAGTTGAGTTTTACGTGTAGGGACAGCGTAAGATTATCCCCTGCAGGTCAGTCCCTGTCCCGTTAACTCCTGTGACGCCTGGCACCTTAGCTGCAGTGCAGGTCTCTTTTTGCTCCTACGTGGAAGGATCCCAAATCCAGCAGATTCTAAGGCTGTCCTATGCAGTGTAAGTCAGTTGATAGACAAGTTGATTGGGGGGGGGGATCAGAGGACTTTTGTTCTCAGATCCCCTCCATCTGACTCTCTCTGGAATACCGAGATTTCTGGGGGGCCGCTTCCTGAAAAGCAAGCTCTCCGGCGGGGGGGTGGGGGGGGGTGGGGTGCCCAGCAGGCCTGGAGGTCTGAGGACCTGGTGCCTGCGGCGAGCCTTATCTCGCTGCAAGGAGTCGGCAGCCAACAGGAAATGATGAAATGTGCTGGGAGAATTCGGCGGGGAGCTGGAGGTCAGACACACCAGCAGGGCCGGGAGGAGGCAGGTACGGAGGCTGAGCCGCGGAGCGAGGCAGCGGGAGCCGGCAGTGACCGAAAACCGTGAGTGCGCCTTCTAAGGCGTGCACGGCCTGTAAGGGAGACCTTTTAAAAGCAGAGTTTTCATTGATTTGCTTTTTTTTTTTTTCCTCTGAGTGCTTGGGTTTAACAGAAATCTCACCTTTGAAACACACCTCGTCTTAGAGCTTCTCGGTGGAAATGTTCACCCAGTTCAATATTAACCGAACTAGCGTGGAGTGTTCTCTCCAGAATGCTTGGCAGAAGTGTCACAGTAAATGTTTGATTTCTTGCTGGGTGAATAGATTTTGGCCTAAACAAATGAGAGATTGGGCTTTATCATCCTGACTGTGGTTTTAGAGCATCTACACATGCTTTCTTTCCCAAATAGATGGAATAAATTAGAAACTTGGGCCTGGCTTAGACCAGCTTGCACACTTCCAGCTGTATTTTTTGTCTTACTGAGTAGCTAAATGAGTTTCTTGAGTTAATTGCTAATAGGGGGTTGGTTTCTTTTCCTGCTGTCGGGCATATTATGTCTTTGCATGCTGCCGTTTCCTTTCTTCGCGGCCACATCTAACCTGCAAACATGAAAATGGGACTTGTGAGAAGAAGGGAACAAATTAGCTTCTCCGGTCGACAGTAATTGCTGTTTCATGGCTGTCTGCCCCAGACTCCCAGAATTAGCATGTGGCTTGCTCCAAGGCCCCCTCCTCCTCCCCCTCCTCCCCTTCCCTCTCCTCCTCCTCCCCCTCTTCCTCCCCCTCCTCCTCCCCCTCCTCCCCCTCATCTTCCCTTTCCTCCTCCTCCCCTCCCCTCCTCCCCTCCTCTTCCCCTCCCCCTCCTCCCCTCCTCCCCTCCTCCTCTTCCCCCCCTCCTCCCCTCCTCCCCTCCTC
>JAQQST010002327.1:0-10265 GCA_028646485.1 Cryptoprocta ferox
AAAAAAAAAAAAAAGAATGTCAGAACCAGCCTTTATTTGATGCTTATCAAAATCATACAACTATATGTCAGCCTTCTGTGCTAATGGTGAAAACTGTTCTGATAGTGTCCCTCATCATTCTAGACTCAGAAATAGTAACTTTTATTTATATCATAATATGAGTTTGTGTTGATAGTGTGAGTAAAAGACCTAAGCATCATCGTCTACAACTACAACTCATAAAACTTTATGAGTTTCATGTCATTGAAAATATTTTTTTTTTTGAGATAAAGAGAGAAAGAGAGAGAGAATCCCAATCAGGCTCCATACTGTCAGCACAAAGCCTGAGGTGGGAATGGAACTCATAAAACCATGAAATCATGACCTAAGCTGGAATCAAAAGGTGGACACTTAACCAACTAAGCCACCCAGGTGTCCCTCATTGAAAATGTTTCTTAGTCACCATTACACTTTTTCACTTTATCACATTTACTGTCTATACAACTTCTTTTCATATTTATGGATATGAGCATGGAATGTATAAAGGTGGATCAATGTTGTGTGCATACCTATTTCTTTCCATCATTCTTTTCAGGTTTGACACCTGTTATGAACATTGTTTTAGAGGGTCCCTTCTATGTATTGACCTGTGTGTCATTTTAGGTCAGCTCTAGGTCAGATGACCTGTGTTAAACCTGATCTCTACCAAATAATGGATGATTGACAAAATACTGACTAAAAATAGAATAATTTGTTCTCTTAGATTATTATTATTGGTTTTCCATTAATTTATGAAAAACTGTTAGATGTTCTCTACTAACCAGCAAATGCTTGGAAAAGCTTGTTTCCTTTCTTGCTATTCTAACAAAACCTGTAATTGGAATAAAACCCATTCAGTTTCAAATCCTCCAAGAGTTCCTGCCTTTGAGTTCTTCCACTCTGTTATTGAACTTTGTATCCCTTGGTCCATAGACTATTGCCTTGTTAGAAATGCAGACACCTACCCCATCCCAGAACTCCAGAACAGAATCTGCATTTTAACAAGATCTCCAGTGGTGGTGTTGTGAAATTCTAATTCACATTAGAATATGCTAAATACATTCAGAACTCACCAAAACTTTCCATTTAAGAAATATATACCACATGCACTGTATGATGTAAATCCAGTATTAAAAAATGTATATGACTGTGTTGAAGCCTTCATTTTATAAACTCTCTTGAATAAACACAGTTATTTATAAAGGTTCTTACCTCAAAGGTGAAGAATATATTAGAGGATAAGACTGTTACAAATAATCTTACCTCATAAACAGGAAACTCACCTAAGCCAGAACCAGTTCTCCTAATATAACTGAACTAACATGAGTTCAGTCCTTCGTGAGTCACAACAAAAACTATACCAGGTGAGGATATGAGACAAAGGAAAAATGATTTACAAGAAATAAAGAGATCACAGGGAGTAACTTCCAAAGCAGTCTCACAGAGGGAAATGGTGTCCTTTCATTTAGGGTTAAGGTGGATATTTAGAAAGGGGAGGCCATCATCTTATGTAGGGTATAAGGTTGCACATGAACTTTAAGAAAACAATAATATATATTCTGTATATTTCATAATAAATGAGATTTGTGCTCCTCCTTCAGTGGAGATTTTAGTATTATAATGAGGTAAAAGGGAGCTCCTGGGTGGCTCAGTCCATTGAGCATCTGACTCTTGATTTAGGCTCAGGTCACGATCTCAAAGTCCTGAGATCGGGCCCCAAGCTGGACTCTACTCTGAGCACGGACCCTGGTTGGAATTCTCTCTCTCTGCCCCACCCCCACTTATGCTCTAAGAAATAAAATATTTTTTTTAATTTTTTGACATTTATTTATTTTTGAGAGACAGAGAGAGACAGATCATGAGCAGGGGAGGGGCAGAGAGAGAGGGAGACACAGAATCAGAAGCAGGCTCCAGGCTTTGAGCTGCCAGCACATAGCCCAATGCGGGGCTTGAACCCACGAACTGTGAGATCATGACCTGAGCCGAAGTCGGACACTCAACGGACTGAGCCATCCAGGCGCCCCAAAGAAATAAAATATTTAAAAAATATATATGTAATAATTACGTGAAGGTAAGTGTACCTCACTCCATGGTTTACTCTATTATCCATTTGCTTAGGTGTGAGTCAGGGGTTAATCTCAAAATGAGCCAATCCAAGCTCTTCCTTGGGGCAGCATTACCTTTTCTTGGATGATTTCTGTTTCTACTACAGGAGACAGTATCCATGGAGTGTTTTGCCTGAAGTAAAAGATAGGTGGAAAGAAGAGGTTAAAATCTGTGACTAAGGTTGGTGGGAATAAGCACATAAAGCAGTGAAGATCAGATCTTGGGGTCCAGCTGGTGACATTAACTCCTCTTTCATTTTATGTACCATTATGAATGCTGCCTTTGGCCACTTGGTAACTGTTATTTATTGCAGGGACTGCTGACCTTCAGGGATGTGGCCATAGAATTCTCTCAGGAGGAGTGGGGATGCCTGAGCCACAGTCAGCGGGAACTGTACAGGGATGTGATGTTAGACAACTATGGACACCTCCTCTTCTTGGGTGAGACAACGCCTTCCAGACTTCCCAAACCACACTCAGGGTTTTGTTCCTTCCTTTGAAGACTGTCTCTTAGAATCTTCCACTTTGCATGACTGGAATTGAGATCCCTGCAGTCAGGGAAAAAAGTAGGGATTTGTACATAGAAAAATCTTCCTGGTATTTCCTCTTCAACTTTAGCTTCCCCTTCCTTAGGGTAACATCATCATTTCTGTAGATCAATGACAATTCTCAACGTTGAGTGGCATAAAATGGTATTTCTGACATGTTAAATGCCAATTTCTACTCATTATTGTCATGGTAATATTCAGAAGTGGAGGTCAAGATCTGAGCATGGGAAAATCCTCCTGTGTGTTCTAAAGGGGCTGTTGGACCACAGCATTTGGGAAATAATTTTCTAGGATTCTGTGTCCTCTCTTCTCTGCAAAGCACAATAGTGGATCAGAAGTTACAATCTCCAACAACACTCATACTCTTTTCTTCTAATAAATAGGTCTTATTGTGTCAAAGCCAGACGTGGTCATCTTTTTGGAACAAAGGAAGGACGTCTGGGATGTGAAGAGAAAGGAGACAGAAGCCTCATATCCAGGTATGGGAATGAAGCAGATGACAGAGGTGAGGTCCAGTTATGAAGGAGCAAGATCAACCTTAAAATGTGGTTTGAGTAGCTCTCCTTGAATGGAAATTAGTTTGAAAAGGCTAGTTTTATGTCCTCCCTCTCACATCGGACATCTCCTTTCTAACACATCGCACTCTTATATTCCTTTACATCCACAGTGAGGTCCTCCATAATCTGATTGGTTCTCCATTGCTTTGAGGTCTGTATTTCTCTGAGGAACTCTACGCTAATCCATTTCTGAGTTCTGTTTTGCTTCACATATGAATGCCAGGGCACTGGTGGGCATCTTGGGATTTGGTGCAAAAGTCCCAGGAATGCTGGAGTGAGACATTATAAGTTTTCTGGTTTATCATTTCCAGTATTATGGAGGCTTTAATGTTTTTTTTCATTTTTTAAATTTTATTTTATAGTTTATTGTCAAGTTGGTTTCCATATAACACCCAGTGCTCATCCTCACAATTGCCCTCCTCCATGCCCATCACCCCCCTTCCCCTCTCCCCCACTTCCATCAGCCCTCAGTTTGCTGTCAGTATTCAAAAGTCTCTCATGGTTTGCCTCCCTCTCCCCCATGGTACTCTCTTAAGTTTCTCCTGTTCCACTTACAAGTGAAAACATATGGTATCTGTTCTTCTCTGCCTGATTTATTTCACTAAGCATAACACCCTCATGTTCCATCCACAGTACTACGAATGGCCAGATTTCATTCTTTCTCATTGCCATGTAGTATTCCATTGTATAGAAAAACCACACCTTCTTGATCCGTTCATCAGTTGATGGACATTTAGGCTCTTTCCATGATTTGGCTATTGCTGAAAGTGCCGCTACGAACATTGGGGTACATGTGCCCCTATGCATCAGCACTCCTGTATCCCTTGGGTAAATTCCTAGCAGTACTATTGCTGGGTCATAGAGGAGTTTTATTGTTAATGTTTTGAGGAACCTCCACACTGTTTTCCAGAGCAGCTCTACCAGTGTACATTCCCACCAACAGTGTAGTAGGGTACCCATTTTTCCACATCCTCGCCAGCATCTATAGTCTCTTGATTTGTTCATTTTAGCCACTCTGACTGGCGTGAGGTGGTATCTCAGTGTGGTTTTGATTTGTATTTCCCTGATGATGAGTGACGCTGAACATCGTTTCATGTGTCTGTTGGCAAGCTGGATTTCCTCTTTGGAGAAGTGTCTGTTCATGTCCTCTGCCCATTTCATCACTCGATTATTTCTTTTTTGGGTGTGGAGTTTGGAGTTTCTTATATATAGATTTTGGATATTAGCCCTTTATCCAATATGTCATTTGCAACTATCTTTTCCCATTCCGTCGGTTGTCTATTAGTTTTCTTGATTGTTTCCTTTGCCGTGCAGAAGCTTTTTATCTTGATGAGGTTCCAAGAGGTCATTTTTGCTCTTGATTCCCTTGCCTTTGGGGATGTGTTGAGTAAGAAATTGCTGCGGTTGAGGTCAAGGAGGCTGTTTCCTGCTTTCTCCTCTAGGGTTTTGATCGTTTCCTGTCTCACATTCAGATCCTTCATCCATTTTGAGTTTATTTTTGTGTATGCTGTAAGAAAGTGGTCTAGTTTCAACCTTCTGCATGTTGCTGTCCAGTTCTCCCAGCACCACCTGTTGAAGAGGCTGTCTTTTTTTCCAATGGATACTCTGTCCTGCTTTGTGAAAGATCATACATATGTGGGTTCAGTTCTGGGTTCTCTATTCTATTCCATTGGCCTACGTGTCTGTTTTTGTGCCCACAGAGGCTTTAATTTTAAGCATACAAAATAGAGATCCAGTAATTACATCAGATAACAAAGAAACTCCCTAAAATGAGAAAATCTAGTCCTTTATTTCACTTCAAAAGTTCATTTCTTGGGTTGCCTGGTTGACTCAGTTAAACGTCTGAGTTGAGCTCAAGTCATGATCTTGAGTTGGTGAGTTTGAGCCCTGCATCAGGCTCTCTGCTGTCAGTGCAGAGCCCACTTGGGATCCTCTACCTCTCTCCCACATACTCTTTCTCAAAAATAAAATAAATATTGAAAAAAAAAGTTCAGGATGCCTGTGTGGCCCAGTTGGTTAAGAATCCGATTCTTGATTTTGGCTTAGGTCATGATCTCAGTGTTTGCGAGTTCAAGCCCTGCATACGGCTCTGGGTTGACAGCACAGAACCTGCTTGGTTTCTGTCTCCCTCTCGCTCTCTCTGCCCTTCCCCTACTTGCTCTGTACCCTTCTCTCATAAGAAATACTTAAAAAAATTTAAAGTTCATTTTCTTTGTGTTAACTAAAATAAGAAATTTCCAAAGTATTTCATTCCTCAGTGGTGAAATAATTTAAAGCACCTATTATTTTCCTAAAATTCTACATCAATTAATGCCATAGGGGAGCCTGAATATTTACAAGTTGAAAGTCACAGCCTAAAATAAAGTTTCAATTGTTACCTTATTTCTTAATAATTGAATCATTTTTTAATTTTGTCTTATATAATATGGAATTTCTGTGACTTTGGCATATGTTTTCATTTTTTGATTAGTTATATATGAGATTCCTTTATGTTTTTTTAGATCAAATTTCTGATAGGACATGGGCATGTGTTTTGTAAGAAGTATGGTAGAAAATTAGTAAAATTCCTGTATTTAGAAAAAAAAGTTTTAAGTGTAAATATAATTTTACTTCAGGAAAAATGAATCATGAGTTTTTCTACTTTCCTCAGAATATCTGAATTTCATCCCAAAGGTTTTTTTTAATAAAGTGATTTTTGGCATATTTTACAATTTTGATGATGTTTATTTAGAAACGAAAGGTTTTGGGACAGTTGGGTGGCTCAGAGAGTTGAACACCTGACTCTTGGTTTCAGCTCAGGTCATGATCTCATCGTTTGTGAGTTCCAGTCCAGTTCTGTAACCCTAGTGTGGATCCTGCTTGGGATTTTCTCCCTCTCTCTCTCTACTCTTCCTCCTCTTTTTTCTCTCTCTCAAAATCAACTTTAAAAAAAAAATTTAAAAAGGGATTTTTTTTTTTTTATTTTCTTGATTCTAAAGCATGGATTTTAGGGGCACGAGGGTTAAACTTCGGACTTTAGCTCAGGTCATGATATCACGGTTTGTGAATTCGAGCCTCTGGTTGGGCTCTGTGCTGACAGTTCAGAGCCTGGAGGCTGCTTCGGATTCTGTGTCTCCCTCTCTTTCTGCCTCTCCCCTGCTTGCGCTTTCTCTGTCTCTCAAAGTAAATAAACATTAAAAAATAAAAATAATGGATTATACCCTTAAATTCTGTGTGATAGGAGGGATCTATTAACGTAATACATTTTTTAATGTCTTAAGTGCTATTAATTCAGAAAAGTTTTCATTAGAGCTTTCCATGGTTGATTTTCATGAATATTTTTTACAATTTTACTGCCCATGAAGACATATCAATAATTCAAAATGTTCCTTTTTTATGGGTACACAGTCATGGTTGAAAATCGTAGCTAAACAGGGGTGCGGGGCTCAGGTCATGATCTCACAGTTCATGAATCAGAGCCCTGCATTGGGCTCTGTCCTGACTGTGGAGCCTGCTTGGGATCCTTTCTTTCTCCAAGTGTCTCTGTTCCTCCCCTGCCTTTGCTTGGTCTCTCTCTCAAAATAAAGAAACCTAAAATAAATAAGTTTATATATAGAGATAGAGATAGATACACATTTATATATGTTTATATATAAGTATATACACACACATACATACACACATGCTTCCTTTAAATCATTTTTTATGTAGAATTTTTTGAGTTATATTTTGTCTTACTCTGGTTTTACATTCTATAATAATGTGCTTCTTTTGTATGAAACTTTCCATGGCATTATTTAGGTGTGATTTTGTTTTTACCTGTGTATTTTGTTTTAGGATGACATTTTTCAACCCATTTTTGGACAATGGGAGTCTAACTCCAATATGAGTCAGCTTTTTGCCCTTTGCCAATAAAAGTATCTATTTATTTGTCTGTAGCAATATTACTCATTCATACTTTGTCACTCAAGTATGCATTTCTTTCCTTGATTAGTGGTTAAGTGAATGTTGTATCCTGTCTAGGTTAGTCATTATAATAATAGAATTAATTTCATCATGTATTTATTGGTGAATGTATTGAATGTATTTTCATTCTGGTTACCTTAGAAATTACTTAAAACATCTTAAAGGTATTACAAACCATCATACATGCTGCTAGTGCAGAGTTCAACACAGGGCTTGAACTCACGAACTGTGAGACCATGTCGTGAGCCAAAATCAGGAGTTGAACACTTAACCGAATGAGCCAACTTCATGCCCCTAACAAACCTTTTTAAGCTGATATTGTCAATTTTATATAAAACTCTTCTACTTATCATCTCCACACCTGCACCCACTTTATATTGATGGTATCATAAATTCTATTTTTATATTGCATCTATTACCTAGATTTGATTTTTATGCTTTTAAGAAAAAGTCTGTAGCAGAAATAAATGTGACTTGCCCTACCTTGTTACACTACAGGTGTCTGTAACTGTGTAACTATTTATACTTCTCAGAGAGCTTTATGTTGTCCTGTGGTTTCAGTTACTCTTTAGAATCCTTTTATTTCAACTAGAAGGACATTTTTTAAAATGTTTATTCATTTTTTGAGAGAGAATCTGAAGCAGGCTCCAGGCTCTAAGCCATCAGCACAGATCCCGATGCAGGGCTCAAACTCAGGAATTGTGAGATCATGACTTGAGCAGAAGTTGGACGCTTAACCAACCACCGAGCTACCCAGGCGCGCCCATAGAAGGACTTTCTGTCACATTTCTTGCAGGGCAGATCTGCTGGTAAACTTAGAGGGACTTTTACTTGGCAAAGTCTTCATTTCTACATTTCATGGAAAACAGTTGTGCCAGGTAGGGTATTCTTGGTGGATATTCTTTGATCTTTCAGTATGTGAATACATTGTTCCATGCTTTTCCTTCTATAAGGTCTGCTGAAAATCCCACTAACAATCTTATAGGAGCTTTCTTGTACAAGATGATTTGCTTTTGTCATGCTTTTCAAAATTCTATTGTCACTGGTGATTTTTGATAAATTACAGCATTCAACTGTGTTCATGTCTTTTTTTACTTCAATTTTTATTTAAATATTCGTAGTTAACATAGAGTGCAATATTGGTTTCAGTATAATTCAGTATAATTCATCACATATAACATGCAGTGCTCATGATAACAAGTGCTTTCCTTAATACCAGTCACCCAACCAACCTCTGTCTCACCCATGTCCCTCCATTGAGATTTATCCTACTGTGAGTTTACCGAGCTTATGAATCTGTCTCTTCTTCCACGCACATGGGAACTACAAGCCTTTAGTTCTTCATGGAAACTCTTTGCCCCCTGTTACTCTCCTTTCCTTATGGACTCCCCTTAATGTACACAATGGTCCACTTGTACATGTCCCATGTGTCCCTAGACTTTGTCGTTTTCCAGTTTTCTTTGGTCCTGTTAGATAATTTAAAGCAAGAGGTCTTTAGATTTTCCGATTCTTTCTTCTGCTTGATCAAGTCTGTTGCTGACCCTTTCGTGTATTTTTAAATTCAATGATTCTACACTTGAGGTCCCAATTTCTGGGTGACTGTTATACTTTGTCTCTTTGGGTTTACATTTTGGTCCTGCATAGTTTTTCTGCTATCATTTAGTTAATCTGTTTTCTCTTCTTCCTCCATGGGTATTTTTATGATTTTTTCTTGAATTCTTTGTCTCACCATTAATATTTCCTTATTAATTGAGAGTCAGTTTTGGAGGAACAGTTCTTCTATTTCTTTCTGGCCTTGTGATCTTTTGTTGAGATTAGTGAATTTAAAAAAACAACAACAGCCTCTGGGCTCAGGCTTATGAACTTGTTTGCACAGGAGAACACAAATAGTGATTTGTAATGTATGAATTTTTGCAATTTCCCAGTTTACAAACGTATACTTCTTTAGAGCTCATGATACCTTCCTCTGTTGCCTTCTGCTCTGTAGTCTCTCCCGTGTCTAAACAAACATTCACCTTTTGTCTGAGAAGCCACCACAGTGCATCCAGAAGGTGCTCTCATTCCCTCTGCTTTTCATGTCCTGCATGACAGGAACAGGTCCCTCAGGTAGCTGCAAAGAAGCCAGATCACTGAACATACAGGTCACTCATGTGTTTGTCTTCTGATGAGAGGTAACAGTTTTTGCACAGTGTTGCTGTGGAGTGTCAGGAAGGGTAAGCGACTGTTGGGGGGAAAGTGTCACAAACTTTGATGTGGCTCTTCTTCATCTGTACTTGCCTGGGTGTGCTGGGTTCTCCTCATTGCCTTCTGGAGCACTCAAAAGGTAATTTGGTCATTTTTGTCTCCATGGAGGAGCAACATCCTGGTGCTCCCTATTTCTCCACTGCTGACGTCCTGTGGTGGGTATTAATTTTGCATAATAGCATTTTACCATATACGCATGGGAGTTTAGTAAGTGAGATAACTTATTATGTATCTTGTACTTGTGTCTTTGCATAACACCATAGGCCTGTTGGCAAAGTCAGGTAAAGAATATTCATTCCAGGGCAGCTGGGTAGCTTAGCTGGTTAAGCATCTGACTTCGGCTCATGTCAGGATCTCACAGTTCGTGAGTTCGAGCCCTGCATCGGGTTCTGTGCTGACAGCTCAGAGTCTAGAGCCTGCTTCGGATTCTATGTCTCCTTCTCTCTCTGCCCCTCCCCCACTTGTGCGCTCGCGCTCTCTCTCTCTCTCTCAAAAATAAATAAATGTAAAAAAAAAAAGGTAAAAAAAAAAGAATATTCATTCCAAAGAGTCATCTGGGAAGAAATGAAAGCTGTGGCTCCTAGTATTTACACTTAATGAATGACTTGGACGAAGATGCAGGGTAGTGAAAGGCAGAAAGGATGTTATAATGGATATAACCAAACCTGGACAATTGCCCTTGATGGAATCCTTACTGCCAGAAGAGATGAAGGGTATAAAATATTTGGGGGGAAAACCCCACCTTAAGTCTGTTATATTGGAACCTAAGGACCCAAATCCATTTTTGTAATTTTTTGTTGAAACCTTATTCATTTTTGAGAGACAGAAAGAGTGCGAGTAGGGGAGGA
>JAQQST010002328.1:0-10265 GCA_028646485.1 Cryptoprocta ferox
TGGCGTCCGTGTCGTCGCTCTTCCTGTTCTCGGTGCTGGTGTTCGTGGCGGTGCGGCTGTGCAGGCGGAGCCGGGCGGCGTCAGCGGGCCGCTGCCCGGTGCCTGAGGGCCACTTTGCGGGCCACCTGGTGGACGTCAGCGGCACGGGGACGCTGTCCCACAGCTACCAGTATGACGTGTGTCTGCGGGGAGGATCTGGGACCAGCGAGTTCAGGTTCCTCAAGCCCATTTTTCCCAACTTCGTGGGTGAGGCGACTGGTAGGGACACCGAGGAAAAATCTAATTTTAGAAATCATTTTGAGTTCACCTAGGCATCTCACTTTAAGAGGAGATAAATGATAATACTAATTTATGTATTATTAGTTTGGAATCTGTTCATTCACGTAAAGAGCTATATATTCACACAATAATTATTGTCATATTGGTATTTCAGCCTATTGAAGTATTTTACCTTCTGAGTCTCTAGGTTTTTGTTGTTGTTGCCGTTGTTGTTTTTAGCCACCTCATATTTTGCATGTTCATTCAATAGCAGAGAAATGGTGTATCTGTTTTTTGAGGTAAGATTTTTAGAGGTCAAAAATGTTTTCAGGTTCCTGATGTTTGAGCTTGTTAACTAATAATCTTGTTATGGTTAAGAGATTTGTATTTTCTGATTACCATTAGGATAGTGTATTGTAAATGATGACTTTCAATTTTAAAAATACTTTTCATTTATACAAAAATTTTTGTCACTTTGGAAATTGTTAGATTTCTGTAGTGTTGTTTTGTCTTTCCTCAAAGGAACTAACATTTTATCTGGAAGTTTTCTAGGTTGAGTATTTTCTTTCAAAATTGGTATCTTTGGACTACACCATCTGATACAATTTTAAAGAATTCAATTCCTGTTAAATAGTAAAAATGTTCATAGACTTATGATTACTTTTTCACAATAAATTATTTGGGTATGTAAATAATGATTCTCGTTCTTTTAAAATAATAGAAAGTCACGATTCAAGCATATTCAACATGAACAGAAAACAAAGAAAATTTTTTTGTCTTTCAGATTTTTATTTAAATTCTGATTAGTTAACATGTAGTGTAATATTGGTTTCAAGAGTAGAATTCAGTGATTCATCACTTACATACAAGACCCCGTGCTCATCATAGATTAATAATTAAAACTATCATGTTTTACCTGAATATAATAAAGCAAAATTATATGAAGCTATAGATTTTGCTTAAGCTTAGATAAATAATCTCCTTGAGGTTAAAACACAAGAGTGTGATGCATAGTAAGGGATTAGCATCCCTTAACTGCCTGCTAAAAAATGAGGCATCGTCTTATACATCTTCCCTCTTCTCACCTTACTTTATACTTTTTGTCATATATAGTACCTTATCAATGTTTATAGTATTTACAATGTATTTTTAAAGGATAATCAATCCCATGACTGTTCAGACATTTTATGTTTTCAAAGTCAGTGTACTCTTTCACTCTGTTTCATGCAAATGTTCAAGCAAGTCATTTGTTTATTTACATATGGTAAACATAGTTGGTTTTTAAACCTGTCTGATACTTCTGATGGCTGAAGTTTGTTTGGGCCTATGTTACTGATTTTTCTTATTGGTTTTATCTTTGTTCCTTTGTGTGACTCATATGATTGATTGCCCTTGAAAATTTATTTGTAGGATGTCCTCAAAACCTAGGTTGCATGTTTCATCCTTCAGAATGTATTTTCACTGGGTTCAGCTAAGTTCCTTAAATCACTGTCAGTAGGAAACCACTGCAAGCCAAGTTTATGGCTTGATGTTTCTCACAACTCAACATATGTATATTGAAAGTATAAATACACATGAGGACCAAGCTGTAGCTATAATTTCCCAGGCATCTGTTCTTTTTATTCTGTTCTACTTAACATCAGGAGGGCTTCCATATGGTTCCCTGGAGTTGGGGTGAGGGAACATCTTTAGATGTGTTAAAGTTCACATTGTATAAACATATGTATATATAGTGGATGTAGCCCTGTGGGGGTCCCTTAAAATGGGGAGGATCTTTGTAGAATATGCTGCAAATTTGATTGGCCCTGAGTCTTGATTTATATTTATTTAATCTCATGAATAGCTTCAAATCAAAACCGAAGGGCAAATATTTTTAAATGCCTTGAGGGAATAATGAGTTTTGTTGTTCTAATGCATGGTTTACTCCTCCATTACAAGCTTCCATCAAAAATTGGGCTTTTTTTCCCCATTATGTTTTCTACTATGTTTTTAGCTCTTCAATTTTTTTTAAGAGAGAGAGAATCTGAAGCAGGCTCCATACTTAGCATGGAGCTGGAGGTAGGGCTTGATCCTGGGATCATAACCTGAGCTGAAATCAAGAGTGGGTTGCTCAACCACTCAACTGATGGAGCTACCCAGGTGCCCCTAGCTCTTCAATATTTTTAAGGTAGTTTTTTTTTAAAAAATGTCTTGTCCATTATTTTTTATTGTTTTCCATGGGAGGGTCATCTGAATTATCTATATCATCAATTTCAGAAATGAGGAGTTTGCCTAATGTTTCAATTTGCATATTCAATTTTGCCATCATCCCAGTGATATATGAGGCTATTTTTTCTTTGAATCCAGTGTTTCATTCATTGGGTACTCTGCCCAGGCAAATTATCTCCTTTCCCAATAAACTTTAATCTCATGAAGAGAGCTCTTTTTCTACTACATTTAGGAAAATACATACTGAAGTAAATATAGATGAACGAGAGTTGAATAAATTAATGAATTAATGAATTGGTCAGTTATTTTATCATCTGGCTTTATAAACTGATAAACTACAACAAAAATTTTACTTATTTTTATAAAATGCTCATGTACTCTTTACACTATTTGACATTTGCCTTGTTCATCTAACAATTTATCATTTACAGGTGCCTGGGTGGCTCAGTTGATTTCGGCTCAGGTAATGATCTCACAGGGATTCTCTCTCTCTCCCTCTGTTTGCCCCTCCCCCCTCATGCGCGCGCACACACACTCTCTCCCTCTAAATAAATAAATCATAAAACTTAAAAAAGAACAATTTATTATTTAGAACGTGTGAGCCAACTATCATCTTTTAAAATGTATGCTATGATGTTGAGCACTTTCCATATTTATTCACAAACAATGAAATTTTTAAGCTAATTTTATTGTGTTACACCTAAGGGGAGAAAGAAAGTGTCTATGATTCAGTTTCAGACTGCAGATATATATGAATATATATGCAATTAAGTGTACATATACATTACATTATTAAATATTTTTATCCTTAGTTTCTCAGGAATGCACCAGTAATTTTTATTCTGCCCTACCTTTTTTAGGATTTTTTAAAAAGTTTATTTTTGAGAGAGAGAGGCAGACTGCAAGCGGGGGAGGGGCAGAGAGAGAAGGAGACACAGAATCCAAAGCAGGCTCCAGGCTCTGAGCTGTCAGCACCGAGCCTGATGTGGGGCTTGAACCCATGAACCGTGAGATCATGACCTGAGCTAAAGTCGGACGCTTAACCAACTGAGCCACTCAGGCGCCACTATTCTGCCCTATTTTTGAACCAACTAAGATGTGTTAACTTAAGGGATTGGTGTTTTAACTGCTTGATGATTTTATACTTTACTTCTTTTCCTTTACAAACTCTGACAAGCTCCTATTCCTTATAATTTGAGTGAAGGTATGCAATTTTGACTTTGACTTTGGGTGAGTTTGGGTGAATTATTCAGAATTCAGGACAATAAAAAATAGAAACCACTCTATATATACCTAACCAAAAAAAAAGGTGTTTGCTAGGAAGAATTAGATGCTTACAAAATCAGAAGAACTGGACAAGCAAAAGTGAGAAAGCCTGCAATTAATTCCTGGTTTTGAAGGCACACTACCATTGTTGTAGTACATAAATCGGGAAGCCACTGCTACTGCTACTACCAAAACTGTTGCTCCTACAATTTCCTCTCCCACCATCACCTCCAAAACTAGTGACAACACATGGGAACCTAGTGTCTTGCTGCCACGATGGCCTCCAATTCCTTCTGAAACTGATGGCTAGACAAAGAAATGCTGACTTGGCTGCAAGGACTCATATCTCTCTGACCTTGCTGAATAATGGCAATGACAGTAGGTAGATGACCTTTACCTGTCTCTCAGGCTCGTCTGAAGGCATCTCACTGATAAAACCTAATTTTCATCCAGAATAATAATTCAGTCCTTAAAATGAAGTTTTAAGATCTCTGGACCCTGAATTTTTAAAAAGTCATAAAAGGAAGTAGGAATGGGTGACAGTTGCCAATAGCACACTGAGGAGCATCATTAGTTCAAAAAGAATCTTGTCCCAGCAACTGAATTCATTTATTGCTTTGGGGCTAAGTTTTCAGCGGAACAAAAATTCTTTTGGCTACAAATCATACCACCAATATGTAGAAATGCAATCATATGCTCCTCTAATAACCAACCCAAACGGGCAATTTAGTTGACCCTATCTGCTCCTAGTGAGCAGTGGGAACTATAGGTGTGGTCTGAGTGGGTATGACATAGACTACTCATTTCACCCAAATATGTTATTCCCTTATTTGTTACTAATAGACCTCTCAGTTTTTAGTTGTTCATGTGGATATGTGGGCTATAAATTACATTTCCGAACTCCTGTTGTGATTGGGAGCAGTCTTGTAAGAAAGTTATGGACATTGAGGTATGACTACAGGTGCCATGGAATATTTAATGGAAGTAGTCTTTAAAAAGGAAGACAAAGTCTTCCCTTTCTCCTACTTATTGGTCTGAATGGAGATATAATGGGTAGATATTAGACAGCTATCTTGAACTGTAAAGTAAAGGCCATGATTTGAAGGTGATAAAACAACACATGGAAAGTGACTATCCCAGATAGCGCTGAATGCATTTCAAGCCACTAGCCTTTTATGAGAGAAAATAAAATTATATTTGGGAGAAGCCATTGTTGTTATGGTTTCTCCTATAATATCATGTTGAAATTTATAGAGAACATATTTATATATAGAAATTATGTAGAACATAATTCTTGCTGATATAGTAAGCTTCTTTAACAAAGCAATATTTAACATAAGAACCAAAGAAGGAACAGAGAAAGTTATGAGGCTTACATGCATGTCTTACAAAGAAAACAATTCAATATTTAAGAAAAATAATTTTTAAAAATAAAAATAAAAGGAATCAATTATAAGAATAAAAGTAAATTAATTAAGTATAATAATAACCATGGGAGATTTCACCAATAAAACATGTCTATTTCTTTGAAAAATTCAAGGGTATTTTGAGTTAAATTGGTGGATTGGACATGTGCCTTTAATTTGGCTTCCTCTAAATATGCACTGACATGAGAGTGAAGACATATTTTCAAAAACATAAACTTACAAGAATGGAAAGAAGAAAGTAGAAGACAACAGAGAAAAATCTTAGTAGTTGGACAGTAGATGAATGACTCAGTAGAATGACAAACCAACTACCAAACCCTGAATTGTGAAAAGCTGAGAACCAATCCTGTTTAGGCTGCTGGATTTTCAGCAGAATCAAAGCTGTCAGCCCGAGATACCATGGAAAAAATCATAGGGTGCCAAATATGGAGGGTCACATTAAAACTGCCTGAAAAGTGGTTAAATCTCCAGCAGATAACTTTTCCCCACTGTAGTCAATGAGCAACCTCTTTCTTTGATCCTAGCATAATTCTAGAGTTTTGATTTCTCATCACTGCAAAAAGGAGAGTCATTATATTAGAGGTTCCACTGGCAAAGTTGAGAGCAGGGGTAATAAGGGCTCTGGAAATAAATGACCATCTAAACATTGGATGCGGAAGGATTGTTAAAATGCTATGATAGTCACTGGGACCAATTACAGATGTTTCAGTTCTCAGACACATGGCATAATTTTAATTGTATTTCTTCTTTAAATGATGTGTGGCCAATAAAATGTAATTTCCTTTGGCCAGTTAAATGTGAGAATAAATGATATATATTACTTCTGGGCTAAGTCTTTCAGAGACTGCACATGGTTTAACACATTTACTTTCTCCAATATAGTGATCCTGAAAGCATAGGTAGAGATGGAGTCTCCAGAAGCTTGGCTCCCTGGCTGGCCACCATGAGGGCTCCATGCTGAACTGTATAGGATATACAATGTGAGAAAGGAATCAACCTTCATTGTGTTAAGCCTTTGAGATTTGGAGGAGTTGTTTGATATTGAAGCATTACCTAGCATATTCGGAATGATGCAGATCTCCACTCCTCTTCCCCCATCAATCCTTTACCTTTTCAATCTGTACTTTTTCCTTTTGGGTAGGAGATTTTATAGAATTGAAGAATCTAACCAGTACAAGCGGCAAAGACCTATTCTGACTGACATGTGCTGACCCAACCACAAGTGCTTCCAGTTCAACTTAGAGTACACATCAAAATGGACAAGCCCTGCCAACATGCTTAGAGCTATCACTGAGCTCTTTAACCTACCAAACTAAGCTAAGAACAGACATCTGAATGAGACCCCTAAAGAAAGTTTCTGAAAAGAAAAACCTAAACAAAAACCAAGCAAAGAGGAAAAAAGTAAATTGGACAAAACAAAGTTTGCAGAGAAGAAAACTTGAAAAAAACACCAATAGTTAATATCATCAGATGAGAAAAGAGATTATTGCATCTATGAAAAAAGTACAAAAAGAGGGCTCTCTTGAAAAATTCCTTAAAAAACAGGGCTCTTGTAAAATATGAACATAATAAAGAAATGAAAATCTCAACAGAAGAGCATGAAGGTAAAGTTAAGAAAGTATACCAGGAAATACTGCAGAAGTATTTTAAAATGGCAAACAGGAGAGAAAAACTAAGGAAATTAGAGATCAGACCAGAGGTCCAACATCTGATTTGTAATAATTGAGAAAGAGAGAGAGAGAGAAACAAAAAACATTATCCATGAAATAATTCAAGAAAATCTCTAAAAGCTGGAGAAAATTAGTTTCCTAGTAGAAAGGGCTTACCAATTATCAGTGGATGAACATAAACCCAAATGAAGACACATTAGTGTTTAATGTGAAAATGGTACAATGATGAACTACTACAAGAAGTAAAAATACAGGTCATATAGAAACTATAAAATAAGATTTGCTTTAGACTCCTTGGCAAACACATTGACTTAGGGAGCTCACCAACAAAATATTTTAAAATTCTGAAGAAAAATATTTCCAACCTCAAACTCTATCATCAAATTTCTGATCAAGGTTGAAGGCAAACTAAAGATATTTTAATACACTCAAGGTCACAACAAAATTTAACTCTCATACATTCTTCTCTGGAGACTACTTGAAAGTATCTATTAAAATGATAGAGTAATTCAAAAGAGGAAGTCAGAAGAAAAAGAAAAGAGAATATTGAAAAAAGAAGTGAATCTCCAAGTGATGTTCAAGGATAATCCCAGGATGATAACTGTCTCCAATGCAAACTAGTCCAATTTGGAGCTGTGTAACTCAAGAGACAGGCATTTTGGAGGATATCATCAGGAAGTCCCCTGACATCTTTTCAATCCGATGAAACTATTATAGGATGACTCTATTAAAGCCATAGGGTAAACCAATAAAAAAAGATGAAGAAAGAAAATCCTAAAATAGGAAATCCAACCATAATAAAAGACAAAGAGAACTCCAAGAATGACAGCAAAGGAAAGTTCCAGGATGACAGCAATGCAGCAGATGTAGAGAACACTCAGTTTAAAGAAAATTGGTATCTCAGGATATATGGAAAGGACCATGTGGAAAATTGTACTGAGAGGCAATTGGAAGTATGGGAAGAACACATGATAAATATAAAGAAAATCAAGTAAATAAAATGGAAGCACTTATTAACGTCAAGAAAAAAGTGAAAAAGAAAATATAATACACCACAATGTTACAAATAGTACTACAACTAAAGGAAGGCATGAAAGGGCCTTGGAAGTGCACAAGAGCTAAACCTAATTCAATATAATAAGGAATCAACTGATAATGTCTAAAAGTAATTTAAAAATTCAGCAGAATACAGAATAAGGCAGAAGAGATAACTAAAGGAGTTTAAAATGACTGCCTATTGGGAAGGGAGCTAGGAAAGTAAGGAAACAAAAGGCAGAAAATGATTTTATTCTAAACCACTTAGTACTATTTGATTTTGAACCAAGGTCATATATTATTTTGAAAAAACAACGCATTTTACAAGATCAGCAAAATAGAGATCTTACAAGTCTCCCCAAGAATAAAAAGGAGATAAAACACTAAACACAACTATAAGAATAGGGATATAACTAAAGATAAAAAACACAATGAATTTTGTAAATTCAGATGAAATGAATAGTTTTTAAAATTAAATACAAATTACTTTAAAAGTAAGAAAAACCTGGACACATCTATAACCAGAAGTAAAATGGAAAAGATAGTCATAGATTTACCACCAGAAAAGCCACCAAACCAAGTCCATCTACAAACTGGAGAAAGTTTTATTTACTGGTGGGAAGCCAGAGTTGAATTTCATGTTCCCAGATTAAGGAAAACAACAAAATTTATTTTTCTACGAATTCAGACCATAAGAGCGAAAAAACAATGTAAGCATTTACTAACATTACTGTGACTATTTAAGAAAAATGGTAATAAAACCGCAAAGACACTTGGGGATATAAAACTATTCTTGTTGCAGTTCGTTTAATCCGCCATCTTTTTGTTCTATTCTTGAAAGTGGGAATAACATCCACAAAACGCAAGGTGGCGCTGCAGGCTAAAAAGATGGGGAAATACTCGCACAAAGGATATCCGTTACAGATTCCGGTGTTTAGAGGAAAGCTGGCCAGACAAGAAAAGTAGAAGAAAGGAAACCGTGGTGTTGGAGTTGGGGGGAAAGTGGGACGCCTCCCCACAAATATATCCAGCTCATTTCTAAGGATTCGGTTTCTGCCATTTCTGAGAACTGCTTGAGACCGAGTGAACGTGGTTTTGAAAGATTGTTTCAACGAAGAATGGAGGCCAGAGTGGTGCTTGCAGTGCAGAAAAGGCAAGTGTTTTTTCTTTGTGTATTTCTGGGAGTGTCTTGGGCTGGCACAGAACCGCTTCGGTATTTTGTGGTGGAGGAAACGGAGAGAGGGACCTTTCTGGCCAACCTAGCAAATGATCTGGGGTTGGGGGTGGGGGAACTGTCAGCTCGGGGATCTAGAATCATTTCAGATGAGAACATACGATTTTTACTATTCAATCCGCTTACTGGTGATTTACTTCTATATGAGAAATTGGACCGAGAGGAACTGTGTGGGCCCAGAGAGCCGTGTGTGCTACCTTTCCAGTTGTTACTTGAAAAGCCTTTTCAGATTTTCCATGCTGAACTATGGGTCAGAGACATCAACGATCATTCTCCAGTATTTCTAGATAGAGAGATTACCTTGAAAATACTAGAAAGTGCCACTCCAGGGGCAACATTTCTCCTAGAAAGTGCACAGGATTCAGATGTTGGAATCAACAACCTGAGAAACTATACCATCAACCCCAATGCCTATTTCCATATTAATGTCCGTGATAGTGGGGAGGGAAATGTTTATCCTGAATTGGTCCTGGATGGTGTGCTGGATCGTGAAGAGGTTCCCGAGCTGAATTTAACCCTCACAGCCTTGGATGGCGGGTCTCCGCCCAGATTCGGGACCGCCCTCATACGCATCCTGGTTTTGGACATAAATGACAACATCCCTGAATTTGTACAGTCGATCTACAAGGTGCAGGTGCCTGAAAACAGCCCTGTTGGCTCCCTGGTTGTCGCTGTGTCAGCTAGAGATTTAGATTCCGGAACTAATGGAGAAATAGTCTATGCATTTTTTTACGCCACTGAAGAAATTCTCAAAACATTTCGAATCAATTCAACATCTGGCAAGCTTCATCTTAAAGCCCAATTGAACTACGAGGCAGTACAAACTTATACATTAACTATTCAAGCCAAAGATGGCGGAGGTCTTTCTGGAAAATGTACTGTGGTGGTCCATGTAACAGATATAAATGATAATCCACCGGAACTTCTCATGTCATCACTAACTAGCCCAATTGCAGAAAACTCACCCGAGACAGTAGTAGCTGTTTTTAGGATCAGAGACAGAGATTCAGGGAACAATGCAAAGATGGTGTGCTCCATCCAAGACCATATCCCTTTCGTCCTGAAGCCATCAGTAGAGAATTTCTATACCCTGGTAACGGAGAGCCCCCTCGACAGAGAAAGCCAGGCCGAGTACAACATCACCATCACCGTCACGGACTTGGGGAC
>JAQQST010002329.1:0-10262 GCA_028646485.1 Cryptoprocta ferox
CTTTACGAATAGTAATTCTGACTTCTACCTATGGCATGACATGTGGGGGGGGGGCGGGGAGTAAAGACAGACATTTGGGGGCCAAGGTCCTTCTCTCTATAGGGGAGGCAGGAGGGACACAAGCATGTAGGGGCATGTGTAGCAGACATCTCATCATACCTGTACCCAACTCTGGAAGGCAATAATGATGGCTAATTCGGGCTAGTGTTGTAAAAAATAATAGCTCATTTCTGAGTACTATCTAAGTGCCAGGCACTCAGTGCGCTACATGCCTTGACTCATTTAATCCTCAGGGCAACCCAATAACACGGATATTCTTATTTATACCCCCTTTTCTTCCTGAGGCACAGAGAGGTTAAGTGACTTGGCCAAGGTCACACAGCTAGTAGGTGGTGGAGTCTGATGCCTTTCCTTCTAACCACTATACAGAGCACACAGGAAGGGAAGGAGAGATAGAAGGTGGGAGGGGGCATTATAAACAGGGACTGGCTTCCCAGAAGGGTGAGCTTTCTGCTGGAAGTTGGAAAAAGAAAGCAGCTTCTTGGGAAGCGAGGTAAGAACATGTTGGGAGGCAGGGGGGCAGACAGACTGTAGCAGCTGAAAGATGGAGCGTTCTGGAGACTCTGGCTGGAGTGCAGCTGTGGGAGGGATCCCCTGAGGCCGCTATGCTGCGGGTCCGCGATGCCCTTCTGGGCCCTGGCTTTCTGACTTTCCCGAGGCCTTCCCACAGCCGTTAAATCACCCACATGCCACACTAAATACAGGGGCAGGTACGACTCTGAATGCAGTTGGAATGGAATCGTTTGCACAACGTTACCTGTCCTGAACGTTTCATTAAACCTCTATTACTTCCGATTTCGTAGTTGTCTTTCCCTTCTTAGAGCCAACAGATTTTCTTTTTCCGATCTCGGACATCTTAGGCCTCAGATGAAGTCACAAGACTTAAGGACGGGGCTCTAGAGCCCTCCTACGGGACTCAGAGAGAAAGCGCTCACCCCGCTCCCGGGGGTGTGTGTTGGGGGTGGGGGGCGCTGTTGGCGAGGGAGGCGTACAGGGCGGTTGCCTCCCAGGAGAACTAAGCGCATCGGTTCGTACCAGCGCCGATTCCTTAAACGCGTATTCAGAGGGTGCCTATTGTGCCCCGGGTGCCGGAAACACAATGGGGTGCGAAGCGGGGCCTGGGCCCGGGTTGGGCAGGGGAGAGGAGGTTGCAGATTCCTGGGACGTGGACTGGGTGGGCATGAGAAGGAAAGCGTCGGTGCCTTCGGTAAGCGTCCCCGCCCTCCGGCACATTGCGCCTCGGGACCACAGAACCCGGGACGGAGCACGTCTTCGCGCAGGGGGGCTCCAGCCTCCGCGCTCCCGGCGCAGGCCCCCGGCAGCCATTGCCCCAGCCTCCGCGCCCGGCCGGCGGTGTGCAGCAGGGGGCGCTCACGAGCCAGGCCTGGGACCGAAACCCAGAGCGCACAGAGCCTTGGGAGCGACTGCGGGAATCCACTGGGTTGCAACCCACCCCACCCTCCGGACCGTCCGGGTCCGCAAAGTCAAAGTTAGAAGCCAGATCGCAAAAAAAAATCTGCCCGGAGCCACAGATCTCGGCCCCTGCGTCTGTCTAGGGTCTGGACCCCAGCCTGGTCAAAAAGCCTGAGCCCGGATTCTACAGATTCCGATTCGGGGTCCTCCCCTCTGGAGGCTTAGAACCTTGACATCCCTCCTTTACCCACACCTACTTCCACGCACCTGATTAGGTGCCTGTTTCTTTAACGATCAAAGACGTGGGCGGCGGCGGGGGTGGTGTGTTCGCTCCCGGTTCCCCAGCCCCTCAGTAACTGTACCATTATTAACATTATAGACATCAGACCTGCTCCTGCGCGCCCGGGCGGCGCCGGGCGAAACGCGCGGTCCTCTCCTAGCTGAGCCCGGAGGCTGATCCTGGAGTCGTGGCTCCCACCCCAGGCCTTGGCGGACTTTGCCAGGGCAGGCCCTGGGCGCTCCGTGGTCGAAGGCGGGGGTAAGGGTTGTCTTTTCCCCAGGCTAGGCTCCGGGAACAAAAGCGCTTACTGGAGAGTGGGCGGGAGTCGAAGGGGCCCGCGGAAATCTGCGCCCTCGCCAGGGTGGCCACCACTTCCTTAAGCCGCCCTCCTGGCCCCTGGAGCCCTGCCTCTCTGCCGAATTTCCCAGGCTTCTGCATCTCTGGCCAGTGAGCCAAGGAAAAGGGGTCTTATTTGGCCCGCGGTCCCCGTAGGTTCCTGGGAAGCTGGCGGGGCGGGTCCCTGCGGTCCTGGGAAGCTCTCCGCCGAGAATCAGCGAGCCCATTCTCCCTTCTACTCCCCAGTCTCTGTCCTCCAGTCCGTCAACGCTTCCAAATCGTCCCTTGCCCGCCTGCCTATCTGTCCGCCTTCTAGACGAAGGCAAAAAGAACCAGGAAAAAAAAGGTGAAAACTGGGTGGGGGTCCACAAGCTGTGCGCCTCCCAGTGCGAACCTCGGTCCCCACCTCTAAGGCAGGCGCCCCTCCCCCAGCCCCGGGGAAGTCTCCGGGACCCGCTAACCCGGGCCTGACTCTCCATCCTCGCTACTTGTCCCGCGCCTCCCACACCCCTCTTCTAGGACCGAGGCTCCCGGAACCGCCCCCTGGGCATTCCCAACCCGCCCCCCCCCCCCTTGCTCGGCAGACAAAGAGGTTGTGCCTGGCCAGGCGGACGCGCCACTCCCTGGTCCAACCGCAGGGACTCATCCGCAGACTAGGGGACCGTCGTGCTGTCCCACCGCAGGGTCCAGGTGCCTTCACCCTCCCACCCTCCTTGAAGACACCTCCCACTCAGAGGTCCCCTGTACCCTCCCCCTAGGTCATCTGTGGGGACCACGGGCTCAAGCAGGTGGAGTGAAGTTCTGGGTTCTAAATTCTGGTCCGAACGAGCGTGCTGGTCCCATCCCCCCCGGGCCACCAGCAGCGGCCCCGGGAGTAAGAGAGAGGGAGGGATGCGGAGTAGGCGTGCGCCAGTCGGTTCATATTTAATTTACAAAGGATCCTCGGAACACCCGGTCGGGTGGTCTCTTCAGCCGCAGCGCTCCTCGTGCGTCTCTCTTCCCCATTTCCCTAGCTCATTAAAATGCTCAACACTCAAATCAGGAGATTGATCTCCTCAGAGGCCCCAAACCCGCGCCATCGACCCACCGCCAGAGAACCCTCCCGCCCGAGGTGAGGGCTTGGGGCCCGCGTGTGCCCTGAGAGCTCAATGTCTACAGAAAGGACCGGGGAAAGCGGCGGTGCGCGGTGCGCGGGGCGGCGGGGGGGGGGGAATGGGGGGGTACGTGTGTCCGGGAGCCTGTTTCCCTTCCCCTTTCCCGATTCCGGCCAGCAACTGTGTCTCCAGGGCTGCTATGGGCAGTGCGGGAGATACACATCGAGTTTCAGCCAAATGCCTCGACATCCCTGCGCCTCCACCTCCTCGTCGCTAAAAGAAATGTCGGGGTTTCGCCAGAGACTGGGAGCGAGAATCGGGAACAGCGAGTATTCGAATCTGCTGAGGCCGGCTGTTGTGTGAGGGTGTGAGACATGCTGGCGGTGGCGGGCCGCGGAGGCTTTGGGGGATAGTGTGTGGGGTTGACGGTGCGTTTGGTGGTGAGGCTGTGAAGATGTTGGCGAGGGAGGGACGGGGAGGGAGAGGCTCGGGCCTTAGGGCCACAGCCCACACGGCTCGGGAGGAGCAGACGTTTCGTAACCATCCCTTTCGGTGGTGCCTCTGTCTGCCGCAGCCCCGGTGCCCCATTCTCCTGTAGCTGGCAAGACCTGAGGGTGCGCCCAGGCCGGCCTTCTGCGCAGGCAGTGGCTGATACCGCGCACCGCGCGCACCCCGCGATGCGCACAGGCAGGCGTGTGGGGCTGTGGGCTTCAAGCGCTGGTTTAGCCACAAAAGACTTATAGAGTAGGGCTTAAGAGACTGGGCAGGCTAGCGGTGGACTGGGGAGGGGGCGTCGCTTCCCCGTGCGCCCAGCGGGGTCCTGCGTTCCAGTCTTCAGGTTGGACTGGTGGGGGGCGGGGGAGACCAGGGTTTGTATCCACCCAGATCCTGGCAAAAATAGCAGGGAGGGTGAGGCGCTCTGCTAACACTATCAATTATGCATCGTGTTGAACGTGGCTTCGGGGAGGAGGCTGCTAGTGGGGAGGGGAGTGCGGGAAGGAAGGGTCCGCGCGAGCCCGGCCGCGCGCAGCTCAGCAGCTCCCTACTCCTGGGTCTGTCTGTGCCACAGCCCGCATTTGCAAAAAGAGTTTAAAGGAAAGACACTCCGCCCTCCCCCCGCCCCAACCGTGCTTCTTGCCTTCCCCCAAATCCTCAAAGATGGTTTGTCTCACATGTTTCGGGGCGTAAAAGCGGCTCGCGTTCAATTAGCAGCGAAGCTCACCGGCCCTGGCGGGACCCGCGAGTGAGGGTGAGTGAGTGTGGATGCGTGTGCGCGCGGGAGGGGGAGAGGGTGAGTGCCCCGGTGAAGGCGTGCCGTTGGAAATGAGTGTGAACGTAAGGAGGACAACACATCGACTCGGTTATTATTACAGGATGCGGGACGTTTCTAACATGTGAAGGTCGACTGTGTGGAGGGTGTGGAGGTCTGCGTGTGTCGGTACGAATGTGTTTGAACGTGGGGAGGGGGGCGGTGTGATTAGGCATAGGGAAATGTCTGCAGATGTGTAAATGTGAGGGGTGGCGGGTTAGGTGCGTGCGATGAACTGGGAAGAGCCCAGAGGAGGGCAGTGGGTGTGGGGGCGCCCCTGGAGACCAACGCATCTCAGCCTCTAAGGCTTTAACAAATGTGGGCGATGCAGGAGGTGGGAGAGGCTGTGCGCTTCCCTGCTGCTCCCGGGAGCACGCCAGGACTCTTCAGTCTGCGGCCAGACAGACTTGGTGTGGGGGGCGGGGGCGGGGGAGACAGACGGGAAAGGAAAAACTGGAGTGGGACCTCAGGGCCCGGGGTGTCCCCATAATTACCTGTCCCTTTTTCTGCCTCTCCCCTGTCTTCTCCACAGCCAGCAACAGATGTGGAAAGCGCCCTTGGGCAATCGTCCTGGCGCGGAGACATCAAGTCTGGAGAAGGGGTTGCAGCCCGAGGGCAGCGCGCAGAGAGTCAGCAGAGGGTAAGCCGTGGGGACCGCCCCATAATCTCGACCCAGGTGTGGGTAGATCCTGTCTAGGGTGCTGTAACCAATGGCACTGTCAGGGGGGACCACGGAAGGGTGGGGAGGGGCCCTATCCCTGGGAGCAAAGGCAGAGTGGGGAACCTGGGTTCCCAAAGATGGGAGGGTGGGAGGGGTTCTGCCTAGCCTGCCAGGAGCCCTAAATGGGAGCCGGCGAGGGCAGGGTGGTCTGTAGTTAAGTGGGTTTGTGTGGCTGGGGATAAGGTTTTGTTGGGCAGGGAGGGGTTGCTCAAGCATCCTGGAACTGCAGAAAAGGGACAGAATCCTACACCGCCTCCTACTTCCTTAGCTAGTAGCCGCCCCACGACCTGTCGGTTGGGGACCTCAATGCCCTCTGGGAGCTGCCTTGCCTGCATTCTTCGGGGATGGGAAAGGGAATCTTTAGTGACATCCCTCTCAGTGTTCAAGGTCCGTGCCTGGGGGAGGACCTCCTTCCTCAGCTGGAAGTTGACATAGCAACCTTGGCTCTCCCCTGGAGGGAGTTGGAGCCCAGGGGAGGCTGCTTTGGTGTCTGATGGGGGGGGGTGTCTTGCCTCCTGCCACCCACGTAAGTTCTCAGCATTGCCTATCCGCTGAGATTTCAGTCTCAGTGGAGGGCTTTTGTGCGCAAGTGCGCGCCTGTGTCCCTGTGTGTGGGTCAGTTCGTGTGAGGACTTGTGTCCTTGTGTCTGTCAGCTTGCACAATGAACAGGAAAGCACGTGAGGGAAAACGCTGTACTGAAGCTAGGTTCAGCTGAAAGAACAATGAGGTCTCCAGGGTATATTGTGTCCATGTCTGGGTGTCTTTGTGTTTTTGTGCTAGAATATGTATTTGTGAACCCTGCAAAAGTTTGCGGTTGGATGGCAGTGCCCCAGCATGTATTTGTATTGCTGTGTGCTGTCTGGGTGTGTGTGTGGGAGTGCTGTGTGTGGGACAAAGAGTTGGAAGAAGGACGACAGGTCAGGAACAAAACTACCTTCTCTGTGTATCCTTGTCTCGGAGTGAAAGGACGGCTTAGAAACACACAGGGGCCAGGGCAGTGCCCAGAGCAGACAGACGGATGAGATACAGAGCCTCTGGAAGGGACACTGCCAGATTGAACGCGCAGGTAGGGCGCGGAAAGTGAGGTAGAGTCCGATGGAAAAGGAAATCAGGGCCCTGAGACAGCATGCACTGAATCCTGAGCCTTCTATTGAGCCCATTCGTGTCCCAGAGAGACTCTTGGGTACAGAGGAGAAGATTACCGGAACCCTAGGGCCTGCCCTAGATGCGTTTGGGGAGGCAGAGCTTAAAAGGAGAGGAAAGTCGGGGCTCCTAAGTCACCTTCTCCCCTCTTCCTCCCGGCTTCCATCTGCAGGATCCGCGATGGTGCCCTTGCGGGCTCTGTGGCTGGCCTGGGCTCTGCTAGGAGTGGCGGGAGCTTGCCCAGAGCCGTGCGCCTGCGTGGACAAGTACGCACACCAGTTTGCCGACTGCGCCTACAAGGAGCTGCGCGAGGTGCCGGAAGGACTGCCGGCCAACGTGACCACGCTTAGTCTGTCGGCCAACAAGATCACCGTGCTGCGGCGTGGGGCCTTCGCCGACGTCACGCAGGTCACGTCGCTGTGGCTGGCGCACAATGAGGTGCGCACCGTGGAGCCGGGAGCGCTGGCCGTGCTTAGCCAGCTCAAGAACCTCGACCTGAGCCACAACCTCATATCCAGTTTCCCGTGGAGTGACCTGCGCAACCTGAGCGCGCTGCAGCTGCTCAAAATGAACCACAACCGCTTGGGCTCGCTGCCACGGGACGCACTCGGGGCGCTGCCCGACCTGCGCTCCCTGCGCATCAACAACAACCGCCTCCGTACGCTGGCCCCTGGCACCTTCGACGCGCTAAGCGCGCTGTCACATCTGCAACTCTATCACAACCCCTTCCACTGCGGTTGCAGCCTCGTGTGGCTGCAGGCCTGGGCCGCAAGCACCAGGGTTTCGTTACCCGAGCCCGACTCCATCGCGTGCGCCTCGCCTCCCGCGCTGCAGGGGGTGCCGGTGCACCGCCTGCCCGCCCTGTCCTGTGCACCACCCAGCGTGCGTCTGAGCGCTGAGCCGCCGCCGGAGGCACCGGGCAGCCCCTGGCCCGCGGGCCTGGCGCTCCTGCTACACTGCTTCGCGGAAGGACACCCCACGCCCCGCCTGCAATGGCAACTTCAGATCCCGGGTGGCACCGTAGTCTTAGAGCCTCCGGTCCAGAGCGGGGAGGACGACAGGGATGGGGCGGAAGACGGGGAGGAGGAAGGAGATGGGGACGGGCCAACGCAGACGGAGGCCCCAATCCCGACTCCAGCACCGGCTTGGCCCGCGCCCCCAGCCAACCCCCGCTTCCTGGCCCTCACAAACGGCTCGCTATTGGTTCCCCTCCTGAGTGCCAAGGAAGCAGGTGTCTACACCTGCCGTGCCTACAACGAGCTGGGTGCCAACTCCACGTCACTACGCGTGGCAGTGGCGGCTTCTGGGCCCCCCAAATACGCTCCTGGCTCTGGGGGAGACACTGATGGGCAGGCCCCTACTTCTGAGCGCAAGTCCACAGCCAAAGGCCGGGGCAACAGCGTCCTACCCTCCAAACCCGAGGGCAAAATCAAAGGCCCAGGCCTGGTCCGGGTTAGCGTCTTCGGCGAAACGGAGGCGGGGCCGGAGGAGGAGGAGGAGGCAGGTGAGGGAGAGGAGGCAGAAGACCAGGTCTCTGCGGATTCGGTGGAGGAGCAACGCTGTGGCCACGGGGACCCCTCGCGGTACGTGTCCAACCACGCATTCAATCAGAGCACAGAGCTCAAGCAGCACGTCTTTGAGCTGGGCGTCATCGCGCTGGACGTGGCGGAGCGCGAGGCTCGGGTGCAGCTGACGCCGCTGGCGGCGCGCTGGGGATCCGGGCCCGGCGGGGCTGGGGGAGCCGGGCGGCCGGGGCGGCGGCCGCTGCGCCTGCTCTATCTGTGCCCAGCGGGGGGCGGCGCAGCTGTACAGTGGTCGCGGGTGGAGGAGGGCGTCAACGCCTATTGGTTCCGCGGCCTGCGGCCTGGCACCAACTACTCAGTGTGCCTGGCGCTGGCAGGCGAGGCCTGCCACGTGCAGGTGGTGTTTGCCACCAAGAAGGAGTTGCCCTCGCTGCTGGTTATCGTGGCGGTGAGCGTGTTCCTCCTGGTGCTGGCCACCGTGCCCCTGCTGGGCGCCGCCTGCTGTCATCTGCTGGCCAAACACCCGGGTAAGCCCTACCGCCTTATACTGCGGCCACAGGCCCCTGACCCCATGGAGAAACGCATCGCCGCAGACTTTGACCCGCGTGCGTCCTACCTCGAGTCCGAGAAAAGCTACCCGGCAGGCGGTGAGGCAGACGTCGTGGAGCCTGAGGAGGCTCCCGGGGAGGGCCTTGATGAAGACGCGGAGCAGGGGGACCCAGGTGGGGACCTGCAGAGGGAGGAGAGCCTGGCGGCCTGCTCGCTGGTGGAGTCCCAGTCCAAGGCCAACCAAGAGGAGTTCGAGGCGGGCTCTGAGTACAGTGATCGGCTGCCCCTGGGCGCCGAGGCCGTCAACATCGCCCAGGAGATTAATGGCAACTACAGGCAGACGGCAGGCTGAACCCCCAGCCCGACTGGCCCGCCCATTCCCATCCCCCCCCCCTTGGGTGCCTGGGAGCTGAAGCCTAGGGCTGGCAGGACGCAAGCCTCCCCACCCCCCACCCACAACCTTCACTTACTCCGCCCCTTTACTAGCCCCAACCTTCACTCCTGGGGACTTCTAGTGGGGAGTGGGGCGACTTCACCAGTCCCAGGCCACCCACTACTGTCATTGTCCTTGTGGGCTCAGTTCCACTCCATGGCAAGCGCAGTTACTAGCTCTGCCCGCGCAGACTGTGAAGCGAAATCCACAGCTCTCCATTCCCACCGCAATTCTTGTCTGCGAAATCGGCTCTGCAGCCTGCCCCACCGTGGGCTCTGGGACCAGAGGAAGCGGGAGAAGACGTTGGAAACATCCGGTGGTAACGCTGTGGCAGGGAGTCAGCCTGAGACCCTCAGCAGATGTCCCTTGCGTGGAGCCCCGTAGGGTCCTGCCTGGACTCCTACTCCGCCCTTTCTGGGGTACGCATTCCAGAAATCAGGACTCGGTGGCAACTCCCTAGTTTTAGTTTCAAAGCCCCCTTCCAACTGGGAAACAAACCCGGCTGTCCCCCTACTCCCAATCCGCTTCTGATCCGCTGGAGCCCAGCCGGTTGCCTGCGCGGCGCCTTTCAGCTCTGAACTCTGATTTTCATATTTTCGTGGGGATTTTGGTTTTTTTTCAAAGACAGCGACACTGCGGGTCTGGTGCTAACACTCCCTTCCCAGCCGCTGGGAAAATTGGGTGTGTGGGGGGTGGGGGTGGGGATCCGTTTTCTCTCTCCCTCTCTGCTAACTTAAGCGCCCAGGAACCGCCCCCCTTTTAACGCGGAGAGTGTGGGCTTGGTCCCCGGCGAATTTCGTTGTGGGTGAGTTGGGGGTTTCGGAGATCCGAGCTCTCAACAGCTCCGCTGCCGCTGCTGCACGTGGCCCAGGCCTCGGTTCGACGAGGCGGGGGGGGGGGGGGGTGCAAAGGAAGCCTAAGCGCTTGCACACGCCTGCGTGTGACGGTGCAGCGGGATCCAGAGGGAGAAAAGCCCCTGAGCCTCCCCGCCCCGCCCCTTCTTCCACAGGAACAGTATTTGCCTGGCGTGTAGTCTGTAGGAGAAGTCTGTGTTCTGTAAAGTGTGACCGTGTAGGGTAGGGGGGCGGGCGGGCAGGCAGGTGGGCGGAGAGGGAGGGGATGGGAGGGTGGAGGAGGCACGGCAACGGGGGCGGGGGTCCTTTTTGCGTTCTTGAAGGAAAACGTCGGGATTGGGGTTGGGGGGGTGGTTCGGGCGTCGGGACCGCCCCTGTCCACGAAGCGCAGCACAAGTGCGGGCCGGGGCCGGGGGCGGTGTAGCCCCCCTGGAGCCCGTGCCCTTTTCTAAAGGCGTCTGTATGTAAACCGTCAATAAAACAATCGATTTGAACTGGGCTCCGTGACTCTTTGTCGGGGCGGGGTGGGGGGGGGCAGTGGAAGGA
>JAQQST010002330.1:0-10261 GCA_028646485.1 Cryptoprocta ferox
GGTCGTGGCTCTGGCCCACCCCAAGGGGCGCCACCAGCAGATCCACGTATGGCCGCTGGCCTCGGGGTTACCGCCTCACGGAGCAGTGGTGCTGGGGCCTGGCAGCGGCTGAGAGGGGGACGGGGGCAGCCAGGAAGGTGCCTCGGTGCCCACAGCCACCCAGCCTTACCGAGCTGGGGGGCTGGCCCCTGTCCCCAGGCTTGGGCTCCAGCTGCCCGGGTAAACTCATGGGCCTTCCTGGCCCGACCCAGCACTGACGGGACGTTTGGGTCTGGGGCTGCCACGCCACAGCGTCGGCTAGATGGGGCAGTTTGCGTGGACCATAGGGAGTGGCTTCCTGGGGCCTCGGCCAGCAGAGTGCTTTTAGAAACGTGGCACCGACCCAAAGTCACTTGTGTCTCACCCATTGGAAATGGGTTGTCCCCTGCTCTCTGTCCCCGCGGGAACCTGGTGATTATCCAACCTCAGCAACAGGCACAGACTCCGGCACACGAGCCGGACGGGACCCTTTACGCGGAGCTGGGTCGGAGCTCCGGGGCCCAGACCCCGCAGTGAGCGTCCCAGGAGCTGGGCCTGCTGCAGCCGTGGCTGGAGGCGGGGTCGAGGGGAGCCTGGTCTACACCACAGGGCTGTCTGTGTATGAGCGTGCATGCACGTGAGCATGTGTGTGTGTGAGTGTACGCACATGTGAGTGAGTGAGCATGCTCACATGAGCATGCATGTGAACGGAACAGGTGTGCCCGTGTGTGTGAATGCCTGGAAGGTATGTGTGTATGAGCATGCACATGCGAGCGTGAGGCTGTGTGACGTGGGCCTGGAAGGTATGTGTGTATGAGCGTGCGCACGCTGCGCGCAGGCCGCTCCCTGGGGCTGGCAGAGGCCTGGGGGCGGGGCCGCACTGCCGTGTCCAGGGAAGGTTGACGGTGTGGTGTTCGAGCAGTGCTCCGAGGTGACCGTGGCCTCTGGAAGGTGGCAGGAGGGGTGGGGACTGGAGTGTGAGGGCGCAGGGGTGCTGGGAGGCGGGGGGCCGGCCGCCACCCCTCTTCGTGCAGCCTCCTGGTTCTGCCTGGAGAGGCAAGTCGGCCAGTGGGTGCGGGGCTGGCCCCACCTGCAGGGGGCGCCAGGGAGTAACGGGGTGCCCAGGGCCACCTGGGCACACCAGGGAGCTGCCCCCCAACGAGAAGCCCAGGGTGCCCCCCACACGAGCGGGAGAAGAGGGCCTTGGAACTCCTGTCCTGGATTTTCCAGAGACGGTTCTAGGCATAAAATCACATTAGTGAATTTTCGAGCAAAGAGACAACTCTCTGGGCGTTTCTAAGAATTCTGAGCATCGTGGGGATTAACGCTGGGAACACGGCCTCGCCGAGACGCAGATGTTTGCATGTGGCTGTCCCCCTCCGCAGGGGACGCCGTGTTCCGCTGTCCTGAAACTCGAGTTCCCGTCTCCGACAGCCGGGCTCTGCCCTTTGGACGCAGTTGACCGATTGCATCCTCAGTGCTCTGAGCTGGGGACAGTTGGGGACACGTCTGTCTTCAGAGCTCTCACCGCAGCTCCCAGGCTGCTGAACCCAGCCCCGGAGGGAGGAGGGGTCCGGCCACAGCCTGCAGCGGGCGGGGCTTTGAGGGGACGTGGGGTGTGGTGTGTGTGTGGTGTGTGTGTGGTTGTGTGATGTGTGGCGTGTGTGGCGTGTGGTTGTGTAGTGTGTGTGGTTGTGTGGTATATGTGTAATGTGTGTGTGGTGTGTGATGTGTGTGTAGTTGTGTGATGTGTGTGTGGTGTGTGGTTGTGATGTGTGTAGTGTGTGTGGTATGTGTGGTTGTGTGGTGTGTGTGGTTGTGTGTGATGTGTGGTGTGTGTGGTTGTGTGGTATATGTGTAATGTGTGTGTGGTGTGTGTGGTGTGTGCAATTGTAGGTACGTGGTGTGTGTGGTGTATGGTGGCTGTGTGGTGTGTGTGTGGTGTGTGTGTGGTTGTATGTGATGTGTGGTCTGTGGTTGTGTGCTGTGTGAGTGCACGTGAGCGTGCATGAGCGAGCGTATTTGCACGAGCGAGCAAGGCGTTTACGAAGCGTGGCCGGGAGCCCCTCCCTCTCCCCGGAAGAGGCGGGAGCGCCAGCCGGGCCGGCGGGCGCCCAGTGACACCTATGGGACCTGCTGGCGGCAGCGCCTCGAGCCTCCGGCAGCCCCGAGTCCTGCTGCGCCTCACGGAGCGCGGGGGCCCGGGCGCCCTGGCCCCCCAGCGGCTCTCGGGGTAACGAACCCCCGGCCCCACGCAGAGACGCGGTGGGGTGCGGGGCCCAGCACGCGCGCTCCGGGGACGGGGACCGCGGGGCGTCCCGAGGGCACCGGCGGTCGGGCGCTGAGGAGCACGTGGCTCCGAGCGGGTGGGAGCCTGGCCCGTGGGTCCCCGACCACCCGCCCTCGGGGTCTTGCGCGGTGACCGTGTCCGGGAATTGGCATGTGCAACATGTAAGTGCCAGTTTTGCCGCAGGTTGGTGGCCGCGGGCCAGCCTCCCCCGGGTGCAGGGTCTCCGAGCACAGTGACGGCCAGCGGGCGGCCGGGGCCACCCTGGGTGCCTTGCGTCCCCAGCGTCCCCAGCATCCCTGCCCCGAGCAGACCCCCCCCAGGGGCCGCCGGGCCAGGGCCTTTGTCACGGAGGGCGCCCCCAGGCCCGCGCCGCGCGGGGCCGGGACCCTCTCCCGCTTGTGGTCTGCGGCTGCTTGCGAGGCCGGTGACAGGTCCCCCGGGGCGCCTGTCCCTTGATTCAGAGGTTTGAGCCGCTCCCTCCGCAGAGGCTGAGAAGGTGGAGGGAGCCTCCTGGAGAGGCGGGAGCGGGCTGCGGGCGGGGGCGGGGCCCGGCCGGCCCCGGCCCCGCCCCCGGGACGCAGACACCGCCCGCGGCCCCGCCGAGCGCACTGCACTGATGGCTCGCGACCCTGGCGGCCGCCTGGGCCTGCTGCTGCTGCTGCTGCTGCTGCTGCTGCTCACCCATGGCCTCGCGGCCGCCCGGGCCCACCTACTGAGCCTCAACTGGCTGTGGTCCCCTAGGACCGCTGAGCCCACAGCGGAACCGGCCCCCGCGCCCCCGGGCAGCCCAAACGTGCGGCCCACAGAGGACACCACCAGGCCCGCGGCGCCCCGGGATGACCCCACGGAGCAGGGGGCAGCCCCTGCCAGCCCTGAGCTGCCCCTGGAGAGCCCGGAGGCCGGCCAGCACGGGGCTTCCGCCGCACCCACTGCCTCCACGGCGGGCCCGGACACGAAGGAGGAGAACCTCGCCGGCGTCGGAGCCAAGATCCTGAACGTGGCCCAGGGCATCCGGAGCTTCCTCCAGCTGTGGGATGACGCCACTCCCGGCGAGAGCTCCACCAGGGTCACACCGGCCCCTGTGACCCCCACGGCGCCCCTCACCCTCTCGGGGCCCTCCGGCCCCCCCCAGGAGAACGGGACCGCTCTCTGGCTGAGCAGCGGGGCCCTGACCTCTCCCGACACCCAGAGGACCGAGGCCGGCACCCCGCCAGCACCCACCCAGCTGCCTCCCTCCCCGGGCGGGCCCCGAGCACCACTCAGGGAGCCCTCGGTGCCACCACCTCCTCCAGGTAGAGCCTCTCTCTCCTCTGCACCGGGCGGGGCCCCCCCCCGGGGGACCCAGCTGTCCCCGGGGCGGCCCCAGGACCTGGACGGCGAGGGACTCTCCCCCGAGGCAGCCCGTGCCCGCCGGCAGCACAGACTCGCTGACAACCGCAGGCGCACGCCACATCTGCTTCCGCTGGTGACGGGTCGCCTGGGCGCCCACGCTGCCCCCTTGGCTCTGTCCTCTGACCTCCCCACCCTGCTGTCTCAGATCCCATTCCCAGCTGTCACCGGGCACAAGGGTGCTTGGGCTCCTCACGTGGCTCACTCTGTGGGGCCTGGTGTCGCTAATAACTCCTTGCTGCTGGGGCCTGACCTGCCGACCCCCGCCGGGCAGCCCGCCCCCCAGGCCGCCGGCCGCTGCCTGCCCCTGCCGCCCTCCCTGCCCGTGTGCGGCCACCTGGGCATCGGGCGCTCCTGGCTGCCCAACCACCTCCAGCACTCGAGCCGCGAGGAGGTGCGGGCCGCCGCCCGGGCCTGGGGGGCCCTCCTCCAGACGCACTGCCACCGCTTCCTCGCCTGGTTCTTCTGCCTGCTGCTGGCCCCGCCCTGCGGTGCAGGCCCGCCGCCCGCCCCGCCCCCCTGCCGTGAGTTCTGCGAGGCCCTGGAGGACGCGTGCTGGAGCCACCTGGCGGGGGGCGGGCTGCCGGTCACCTGCGCCTCGCTCCCGGCCCAGGAGGACGGGGGCTGCGTGTTCGTTGGGCCGGGCGCAGGTAACGGGCAGGGCCCCCTCCCCGCGCTGTCCTTCCTGTCCCTCCAGGGGAGCTCGGCCGGGCTGGCGTGGACCTGGCGCAGAGGCCCCCCGCTGCCCACGACGCGGAGCCAGGGGCAGAGGGGGCGCGATGCCGTCTCGCCGGCGGGAGGCTGAGCTCTCCAGTGGGAGAGACGGCTTGTGCCCCTGGCATTGTGCGTGACAAGGGCAGCCGCTCAGGGCACCCCTGGCTGAGCGTCGTGGCTCACTCGGTCCTCCCCAGGTTCCAGGGTAGCCGTTACACCCGCAGTCCCGGTGGGAGGGGGGAGGTGTGGGGCCGTGACCTGACCTGCCTGAGGGACCCGGGATTCCAGCCAAATTCTGGCCCCTCTGCATTGTGGCCCAGCCTGCATGGCTGGGGGGTTCGGGGTTTGACGCCGGAGGGAGGGTTCTTGCTGCTTAGAAGGTCAAGGGGTTACAGCCGTGCGAGCGGCGGGTCTGTGGGCCTCAGGGGCTGCCCCCGCCGGGATCCGTGAGCTCTGGGGGCCGCTCCGGGGCCTCACCCCCCGCCCGACCCGTGCCCCATCGCCTCGTAGTGGGAGGGGACGGGGCAGGGCCGTAGCCTTAGAAAGGCCCCCTCCGCCACCCCAGCTGACTGTCTACATCCACGGGCGGTGTGCCTGCTCCCGTTCACACTCGAGGCCCCGGCCCATCCCGGTCGGGCTGTGTGGCCTGCGTCCCCCACCCCCACCCCGCGCCCTCAGGAGCAGCCTTGACCTGCTTTAGTCCCTGGAGTCATTGGGCTTCGGAGCTGGCTGCTGGGGGTGGAGCAGCTGCCCTGGACCCCAAGGTGGGGGTGTCACGCAGCTGGGTCCCCAGGGATGTGCCCCGTACCCACCTCCGAGGAGAGAGTGCATGGGATGAGATGGAGGGGACCTTGGCCGCCGCGGACAGAGGGGCAGGGACGCGGAGCCCTGAGTGCGAGTGGGCAGGAGGTCATCTGGCGGAGAAGGGCCTGCACCGGGCTGCCCCCGCGTCCTGGTGTGTGCAGAGCGGGGGCCAGGGGGTGGGAGCTGGGGCCGGTGGTTCTCACGCGGTGGGCAGGGACGCGTGGGGTGCGGAATTTCTCTGGCCGCAGCTGCCTTGGTCAGCCGAGTGGCCTGGAAGGGACTTCTCACTGGACATCTGCACATGTTGGCAGGGCCCCTGCCTGGCAGGGAAGCCGTGTTCCCGGCGGAATCCTGGGGGTTCCTCCGTCAGTGCTAACTGCCTGTGCCCCCTCAGGTGGGGGGGGTCAGGCATCCATCACATGTGTGCCCCCTCAGGTCGGGGTTCAGGCATCCATCACAGCAGGGACCCTTCCTGGGTGTGGTCTGGCCGGGGAGGGGAGGCAGAGCTGGGGGCTGGGAAGACATCTTCCCTCCTCTGGCCTCTCAGCAGGCGACCACCCACTGCCAGGCCTCCGGACCTTTCCATCCCCACTTGATGGGGGCAGGCGGGGCAAGAGGAAGGCCCTGATCGGGAGGGAAGGGACCAAGGGACCAAGGGGGACCCTAGTCCCCTCCTCCATGTTGGTAACTGGTTCCCGAGGGGCAAGCGCGGGATCCTGGTTGAGGGAGGTCCTTGGGCTACCTGGATGTTGGCAGGCTGTGAGGTGGGGGGATAGTGAGGGGGCAAGGTTTTCTGTTGAGGAGGGGGCCCAAAGGGTGCGTGCCACTTCCTTCCCGGGCCCCCCACTGAACTGCCCACGGAGGCTCCCCGCCGAGGCACCAGCATTTCTGTCCTTTCTTTAGAGTGCGTCCTGCATGGAGGCTCCTGGCCCCAGGGCAGAGATGGCCCCCGCTCCCCTCAGCGGGGCGGTGGGGTGTGGACGGGTCACCTGGTCCCAGCACACCAGCCTGAAGCCGCAGCTCTGTCCAGCCTGCAGGATGTGCCTTTCTTTATCTGCTTCCTTCTTGTCCCCACAGGGAGAGTGGGGGGAGTGGGAAGGGGCTGGTGCCAGCCCTGGACGGGGGGTCTGGGGGGACAGTGCAGCCACAGGTTGGGGCCCAGAGAGGTGGTCAGGAGGAGAGGGCCCCAATGGGAGCCCCTGTGCTGCGGCTGGAGCTGGCCCTGGGTCAGCACGCCCTCGGGGACCTGCGCCAAGTCTGTCTGTGTGGGGGCTTGTCTCTCAGGCAAGTAGGGCCCCTACACAGGTGAGGCCCAGCCAGCAGGGGACTGTCCCCGGGGAAAGGGGCACCGAGTTGGGACGTCGCCACAGGACAGTGATGGGCAGCCTGACGGTGAAGACAAGGTCGTGTTCTGAGCCTGGGAGTAGGTGCTATACTTGTGTCCGGGGAGAAACTGAGTCTAGTGGGGATAAAGACGTGCGTGTGCTGCACGGCTAACGAGGGAGCCGGGAGGTAGACCCGGGCAGCCCAGCTCCGGGACGGGCCCTGAGTGCCACACGGACGCCTGACAAGCAGAACCCCAGGCTGTGGGGACCCCAGGTGGCTGGCGGGGTCTCGGCACTGTGACAGTTCTGAGGCGGGCACCGTCTTCTGGGGACGTCTGCTCTGGACCCGCCGAGCGCTCGGGCCTCCCCGCTGTCGGGCTTGCATCGACTGCCGTTAGTGAAGCGTGGATTCCGAAACAGCGCGGTTTAAATGCGCAGTGACTTGAGGCCTCACTTCGCTTTGATTTAAGAAGACCCGACTGTCTTCGTGGAAAAATATTTAAGCTTACGCCCCCCCCCCCGTAACCTACAAATCCTATTTGAGGACACTGGCTGAACTTCCCACAGATGCACCCGCAGCGGCTTTGGGGTTTCATTCCTTCTTGCTGGGATGTCAGGTGCCCAAATCATGGATGCGATTGTCTGCAGGTGAGGAGAGGAGGTACAGCACTTGGACTGGGGTTTCCTCGACCGTCCACGCCGGCAGCACCAAGTTCACTATCGTCTCTAGTGGTTATTCCTTCCTGCACTGAGGAAGCCGAGGGGGTACATCGTGCAGACAAGAGCTCACCTTCGGCCTCACTGAGGAGGAGCAAGATGGCGCCTGCGATCGTGCCCATGTAGCGGCAGGTTGGACCTTCCACAAGGGGCCACAGGACCATCTCGCTGACACTGTCCTTCCCCTTAGTGAAAGCTGTCCATCCTGTCACAGGGAGGTCATTTTTGACCGTTTTTCTTTTCAGTAGAAAACAAATCCTGAACTGTTGCTACTATTATATTTCATGTGAGCAGTTAGTCCACCCACCCACCTTCATCCATTCGTCCATCCACCCACCCATCTGCTCACCCACCCGCCTCTTCACCCACCCATTCGCACATCCATCCACACATCCATCCATCCACACATCCGTCCATCCATCCACCCATCCATCCATCCACCCATCCACCCATCCATCCATCCACACATTCACACATCCATCCATCCACACATCCATCCACACATCCATCCAACCATGCACCTATCCACCCATCCATCCATCCATCCATCCATCCATTCACACATCCGTCCATCCACACATTCATCCATCCACACGTCCATCCACTCACCCATCCATCCACTCACCCACTCACCTGTTCACCTATCCATCCACCCATCCATCCACCCATCCATCCACACATCCATCCATCCACTCACCCACTCACCTATTCACCTATCCATCCATCCACCCATCCACTCACCCCCCATTCATCCGTCCATCCATCCATCGATCCATCCATCTGGATATTGGATCAGGTTTACCATGTGAGAATGCGAATCACATGTATTATGCAGTTTGTTTTTGCCTTGAAACATGTGTCTGGAGAGAACCCACAAACCAGGCAGTGGGGGCAGATGCCCAGCTTCGCACCGTTGAGTTTTGTTGTCAGTGATTCCAGTGTAGGGTCTTGTTTGTGATCGTTTCCCTTCCTGGCATGCGGGCCCAGCCTCTTCCCCACTGCCCATGCTGGTTTCCCTCTAAGTCCTTCTCCTGAGCTCCCGATTGTTGGAGTACGCGGGAGGCTCAGTGACCACTCTGTCCTGGGGCCATGTGCCCAGAGAGGCTGACCTTGTGACGGGCAGGAGTGTGCTGTGGCGCTGCCTTGTCCACTCCAAGCAGCACGTGCGGGGTGCCAGGAGCCCCGGCACGTCTTCCAAGTACGTACAACTGTTCAGGGACCTCTGCCTCCTTACGCGGTTCCTTTGTCAGACGTCTGTGGGCATCCCCACTTGGAAGGAGCAGGCTCTGCAGACAAGGGCCTCGGTTCTGAGGAGGAGAGAGTGTGCGGGCAGCCAGTGCTTGGAGTGAGCCTTCCTTCTCCCAAAGGCACTAGTTCTGGCCCTGGGAGGACCACCTCTGCCTCCACCACTCTCATCCCTTAGGGCCGCTCTGCCCCACCACATCCTCTGCTGCACCTCCCCTGGGTTTCATCCCAGAACTGGCTCATGAGCACGCTGGCATTGAGCACCGAGTCACACGAGAGGGCTGAAGCCGGCTTCCAAGCCCCCTCACTGCCGGTTTCCCGATCCTTCTGTGGACTTGTGTACGTGTGTGCACACGAGTTTCCGGTGGCTACTGTAGCAAATGACCACAAACTCAGTGGCTTAAAACAATACAAACGTGTAACTGATGGTTCTCGAGGGCAGAGTCCGAAATCAGTCTCATGGGCTGAAATCAAGGTGTCTGTCCTGTGCTCCTTTTGGGGGCTGCAGGAAGGAGTCTGTCCCCTGCCTTTTTCAGCTTCTGGGGACGGCCCGCGTGCCCCTGGCTGGGAGACACACATGCTGTTAGGGGTGTATGTCATTAGATCTGGTTAATCTCCCCATCTGGGGCCGAAGCATTAATCACACGTGCAAAGTACCATTTGCAGGTTCCAGATGTTGCAGAGCGGACATCAGGGACAGCGTGCGCATGCGTGTGCTCTCACGCACCTGTTCTCTCCGTCCTTTGTATCAACGGGCTCACTGCCTATGTATCCCAAAGTCCCTCATTTCCATCGCTACGGGTCTCAGAAATGTCGTGTGTCCCTACGGGTGACACTCTCGTTCTGCGCTCTGGTTTACCCTCCCTCCCTCCTCAAAGTCAGACCTCGAGGCGTTTCCCGCTTGTACTGGCTCCACTGGTCCTCTTGACCTGCATGTCCTGCGTGTCCAGTGCCTGCAGGCTCCAGGCGACAGCAGCCCTCGGGCACGCCCTGAGCTCGGGGCTCACAGCCTTCTGCCGAGGTCACTGGCGTCCTTGGGCATTTCCCCCCGTAGATCATCGGAAGTATTTGACTCAGGTTGGATGGCTCTTGTTGAACGTGCAGACAGGTGTGGGTGCTTAAATCTTCACCGAGGGGTGAAGACCACACCTCCACTTCCGAGGATGTTTGTTAGTCTCTCAGTCCACCTTTACAACCCGTGACGTTTCCTGACATGTTTGCGCTCAGTATATTTTCCTCTTTGACACCAACATTAGGTTCCGCACTCACCCCAGACTTTTTTTCCTTTGCGGTTGCGACTGTATGTAACAACGCGACAGGTCCGGAGCTTTCTTTAAACACTTCATTAGGTTCAGGGAGTCCCTGCCTGTCTGTCTCACTGAGGTCCTTATGTTCTCTTCTATCGAGAAAGTGGGATGAGACAGCGTCTCAAGGACCTTCTCCACTGCTGTTGGGCGTCTGTGGCTGACGACTGGCTCATCACATCTCAGTGGATTGTCAAAAAGTGTCCCGCACAGCCCCCCCTGCTGTCAGCAGCCCGCACCTGAGCTGTGCGTGCATCACCGCCTCTGGACCTGCACTGCCACGGCGTCACCCGGAGTTCATGGTTTCCGCCGGACCCGCTCTCGGCGGCGCGTGTCATGTGGGTTTGGACAAATGTGTGATGACAGCTGTCCACCGTCACACTATTGTAATGAGGAGGGAGGGTTCTCGCTGCCCTGAGAGGCCTCTGTATTCGACCCATTTACCCCACCCCCCC
>JAQQST010002331.1:0-10257 GCA_028646485.1 Cryptoprocta ferox
CCCTCAGTTTGTTTTCAGGATTCAAGAGTCTCTCGTGTTTTGTCTCCCTCCCTCTCCCTAACTCTTTTTCCTCCTTCCCCTCCCCATGGTCCTCTGTTGGGTTTCTCCTGTTAGACCTATGAGTGCAAACATATGGTATCTGTCCTCCACCTGACTTATTTCGCTTAGCATGACACCCTCGAGGTCCATCCACTTTGCTACGAATGGCCAGATTTCATTCTTTCTCATTGCCATGTAGTATTCCATTGTATAGATGAACCATATCTTCCTAATCCATTCATCAGTTGATGGACATTTAAGCTCCTTCCATAACTTGGCTATTGTTGAAAGTGCCGCTACGAACATTGGGGTACAAGTGCCCCTATACATCAGCACTTCTGTATCCCTAATACCCAATGTATTTTGATTGGAGCATTTAGTCTATTAACATTCAGAGTGATTATTGATAGTTACAAATTCAGTGTCATTGTATTACCTATTATATGATTGTTTCTGGAGGTTTTCTCTGTTCTTTTCTACTCTTTGTTGCTTTTGGTGTTACTTTCCCACTCAAAGAGTCCCCGTCAATATTTCTTGTAGAGCTGGTTTAGAGGTCACAAGTTCTTAGTTTTTGTTTGTCTGGGAATCTCTCCTTCTATTCTGAATGATAGCCTTACTGCCTAGAGTATTCTTAGCTGCATATTTTTCCCATTCAGTACATTTAATATATCATGCCACTCCTTTCTGGCCTGCCAGGTTTCTGTTGATAAGTCTGCTGTTAACCTTATTTGTCTTCCCTTGTAAGTTATGGCTTTCTTTTCCTTTGCTGCTCTAAGGATGTTTTCCTTATCTCTGCAAATTTTAGTATGATATGTCTTAGTGTTGGCCTGCTTTTGTTGCTTTTGATGGGATTTCTCTGTGCCTCTTGGATTTGGATGTGTGCTTTCCCATATCAGGGAATTTTTTAGCTATAATTTGCTCAAATAAACCTGCTTCTTTGTCCATCTCTTCTTCTTCTGGAACTCCTATGATACAAACGTTATTATGCTTTATGGAGTCTGAGTTTCCTAGTCTGCATTCGTGATCCAATATTTTTCTTTCCTTCTTTTCAGCTTCGTTATTTTCCATAATTTGATCTTCTATATCACGTATTCCTTCATCTGCTTCTTCCATCCTTGTGGTCATTACATTCAGTTGGTTTTGCATACCATTTATAGCATTTTTTATTGTGGCCTGAGTAGCTTTTAGGTTTTTTATCTCTATGGTAAGGGACTCGCTGATGTCTTCTTTGCTTTTCTCAAGCCCAGCTAGTATCCTTATGATTGCTCCTTTAAATTCTTGATCAGCAGATTACTTATATCTGTTTCAGTTAGATCCCTGGCCATGACTTTTTTTTTTTTTTTTGTTCTTTCTTTTGGGATGAAATCTTCCATCTTGGCATTTTGCTTACAACTCTGTCTTCTGCATGTTAAGAAAGCCTGTAATGTTATCTGCTCCTGAGAGTAATGGCTATATTCAGAAGATGTCATATACTGACCAGGGCCTGATGCTTCAGGAAGTGTGTCTGGTATATGCTGTATGCACTCTGCTGTTGTGTTTTGGCTGCTCTTTCCCTCAGGTCTTCTCTTTCCAGAATTTCTCCTTGCCCGCGTTGAGTAGTATTTGGACCTTGTCAAGTGTGTGGCAGGTTTAAACTAGGTGTGTTTTGGTCTGCTTGTTAAAAGATGTTAGATCCTATTTTCACTAGAGCTGAAGTTTTGCAACACTCTATGGTCGGTAGACTTGGTGCATGTGGTGGGGGTGTGTGCTGGTCTTCTGGAAGAAGGGCTTGCTGCTTCTCTTGCTTTCATTCACACTTGACCTAGTAAAAAATTGCCTGTAGAGTGGAGGGAGCGGAACTAGGTGTAAGGAGCTCAAGCCTCCACTTTGGATGCAGTGCTGCTACTCACTGAAGTCCATCCCTGATGATGGGTGGGGGTTAAAAATGGCATCAACATCAACCCACTCACTCATCCCAGGAGAGGGGAATTTGCACCTGCCACTATTCAGGAAGCCTTCACCGAAGAGTAAACAATCTCCCCTCGTGTGTCCCAAGGATCCCTCAGATCCCTGCCTTCACCTTGTCCATGTTGGAGCTATCTGTTCACACAACAGCAGTGTATCGTTCCTATGTTTTATCCCAGGCACGCTGGCTGGGTCTTTTAACTCCAAATTTTAGGGACTTGGTGCAGTGTGAACCCACACTTATCCTCTCGAGGAGGGTCTCAGAGCTGCAGCGGGTGCTGTTTTGTCCCTGAGGGCAGTTTCACGAATGCTCAGGGGCTTGGAGTTCATGGTAAAGTGCAGCAAAAAGTTGGTGTCCAGATTAGCTGCCCTCAGTAGGTGCCTCTGCTGCTATGCTAATATATGGGGCAGCTCAGTAATGACCACCAGCATTTTTGTCCCCTTAAGGAAATTCCACCTCTCTGAAATGCACTCTAAGAAGGGGAAATGTATCTTCCAGTGTGACCCAGGGGATCCTCAGACCACACTGTCTGCTCCCGGACCTCTGCCCTCCTTCTCCACAGGAGTACCACTATACCTGCCTGGCTCCACCCTGGCGATGGCACAGACTTCTAAAACTTCAGACTTTGAGCTCTGACGCTTATAAAAACTTGTGATAATCAGCCCCTCTCCTTTTACCAGTCAATAGTTTGGGGGAAGCGTTTTTCTTGTGCAATCTCCTGCATGTAGCGCTCTCTCTCTCTCTCTCTCTCTCTCTCTCCCTCCCTTTCCCTCTCTCTCTCTATCCTCTCTCTCCAGGAGAGCGCTCCCTCTCCTCTGTAGCACTTGTGATTCTTTTCTCTACCAAATTACATCTCCACACTTCCTACCTTTCACAATGTGGCCTCTTTTCTCCCTCTATTTGTGCAGTTTGTTCTCAGTTCTCTGATCAATTTCTCAGGTGTCCAGAATGATTTAATATTTACCTAGCTGTGTCTGAGGGATGAGGAGGCAAACATAGGGTCCCCCTACTACTCCACCATCTTAATTACTCTCCTTGACCCATTGGTGACATAATATCATGTTGTTTATCCTCCACGTGATTGTGTTTTCTCTAGTTTTTTTTTTTTTTCTTGTGATTTCCTCATAGGTTCATACTGTTGTGGTCAGAAAAAATGCATGGTATGATTTCAATTTTCTTAAATTTATTGAGACTTGTTTTGTGTCCCAACGTGTGATCTATTGTAGAGAATATACCATGTGCACTTGAAAAAAATGTACATTCTGTTGTTTTTGGATGGACTGTTCTGTATAGTTTATGGCCATCTGGTCTAATGTGTATTTCTAAGACACTGTTCCCTTATTGATTTTCTTTCTGGATGATTTATCCACTGATATAATTGAAGTGTTAAAGTCCCCTACTATTTTTCTATTACTATCATTTTCTCTCTTTATATATGTTAATATTTGCTTTATGTACTTAGATGCTCCAGTGTTAGGTGTGTGTAGATATTTACAACAATTACATTCTCTTGTTGGATTGTTCTCTTTATCATTATTCAATGCCCTTCTTTGTCTCATTGCATTCTTCGTTTTAAATTTTATTTTGTCTGATATAAGTATTGCTATGCTGGCTCTTTTTTTACTTCCATTTGCATGGTAAATATTTTTCCATATCTTCACTTTCAGTCTGCGTGTGTCTTTAGGTCTAAGGTGAGTCTCTTGTAGGCAGCATATAGATGGGTCTTGTTTATTTATCCATTCTTCCATCCTGTGCCTTTCAATTGGAGAATTTAGGCCATTTCCATTTAAATTAATCGATAGGTATATGCTTATTGACATTTTGTTATTTTTTTCTCATTGCTTTTGTAGTTTTTCTTTGTTCCTTTTATTTTTCTTTCACTCTTTTTCTTTGTGATTAATGAGTTTCTGTAGTGTTATGTTTGGCTTTCTTCCTCTTTATTTTTTCTGTATCTTTTATAGGTTTGGGATTTGTGGTTACCATGAGGTTATTATGTAGCATCTTAAGTATATAGCAGTCTATATTAATATTATAGTTATTTAAGTCCAAAAAATTCTAAAAAACACTTCTTTCTGTCTACTTTTTACTCCCTCATCCTCATTGTGTGTATATGCTATCATATTTTACACATTTTTATTCATAATTTTCTTATGTCTAATTATGGCCATTTCTTTTGTACTTAACAAATTACCTTTAGTACTTTGTGCAAGGCTGGTTTGGTGGTGATAAACTTTATCTTTTGTTTGTCTGGGAAACTATACATCCTTCAAATCTGAATGATAATCTTATCAGCTAGAGTACTTTTGCCTGTACAACTTTTCCTTTCAGCACTTTGAATATATTATGCCATTCCCTTCTGGCTTGCAAAGTTCCTGTTGAAAAGTCAGCTGATAGCCTTACATATTTTTCCTTGTAGGTAACTTTTTGCTTCTCTCTTGCTGCTTTTAAACTTCCCTATGTTTAACCTTTGACATTTTAAGTATTATGTGTGATGGTGTGGATCTCTTTGGATTCACCTTGTTTGGAACTCTCTGTGCTTCTTTAGTCTGGATATCTATTTCTTTCCCTAGGTTAGGGAAGTTTTCAGCTATTATCTCCTCAAATAAGTTTTCTATCCCTTTATCTCTCTCTTCTCCTTATGGGACCCCTAAAATGCAAATATTTGTTTGCTTGATTTTGTCTAAGAGATCTGTTAACCTATCCTCATTAAAAAAAAATTTCTTTTGGGGGCACCTGGGTGGCTCAGTCGGTTAAGCGACCGACTCTGGCTCAGGTCATGATCTCACAGTTTGTGGGTTCATACCCCGCGTCAGGCTCTGTGCTGACAGCTCAGAACCTGGAGCCTGCTTTAGATTCTGTGTCTCCCTCTCTCTCTGCCCCTCCCTACCCAACTTGTGCTCTGTCTCTCTCTCTCAAAAATAAACATTAAAAAATTTTTAAAAATAAAAAAAATATCTTCTTTTTGCTGTTCAACTTGGGTGCTTTCCATTACCCTCTCTTCCAGATTGCTGATATGTCCTTCTGCATCCACTAGTCTATTATTGATTCCTTCTAGTGTGTTTTTCATTCCTAGTGCATTTTTCAACTCTACTTGATTCTTTTTTAATATTTTCCATCTCCTTATTGAAGGTCTTACTGATTTCTTCCACTCTTCTTTACAGTCTAGTGAGTATCTTGATGAGCATTACTTTAAATTTTTTAAATTTATTTTTGACACAGGGACAGAGCACGAGTTGGGAGGGTCAGAGAGAGAGGGAGACACAGATTCTGAAACAGGCTCCAGGCTCTGAGCTGTCAGCACAGAACCCGATACGAGCTCGTACCCACGAACCATGAGATCACAACCTGAGCTGAAGTCGGACGCCTAACTGACCAAGCAACCCAGGCGCCCCTAATTTTTTTTTATTTGAGAGAGAGAGAGAGAGAGAGAAAGAGCATGAGTGGAGGAGAGGGGCAGAGGGAGAGAGAAAATCAAGTAGGCTCCATGTGCAGAGCCCAATGCAGGGACCCTGGGATCATGACCTGAGCCAAAATCAAGAGTCAGAAGCTCAAGTGACTGACCACTCAGGCACCCCTAATTATTTGTCAGGCATATTGCTTATTTCTGTTTCATTTAGTTCTTTTTCTGAGGTTTTGTCTTGTTCTTTATTTTGAACATATTCCTTTGTCTCCTAATTTTGCTTGATTTTCTATGTTTGTTTCTATGGATTAGATGGGACAGCTGCTTCTCCTTCACTTGAAGGAATGGTCTTGTGTATGATTCTCTCCTATGTAGACTGTGTGTGGTTGATGACTTTTGCTCACTGGCTGGATCTGTGGCTAGTGTGATATGGGAGTCCTGGGGCATTCCATGCAGTGGGCACCCATGTCTGTATCTCGCTTGTTCTCTTTTGCCATTCTCTCTATCTGATGTTGTGCAGAAGCTGTTCAGTTGCCCCTCTGTTCTTCTTCAGGAGGCATTATTCTATAAAGAGGTGTAATTTGTTGTGTTCCATGGAGGAGGTGAGTTTAGAGTCTTCCTACATCACAGCCTTGGACCATAGCTATTTTTTACTACATTTTTGAGGTGTTTCCTAAGTAATTGCTTTGGGGATTACAATTAGCACCTGTATTTTGTTTTATTTTATTTAAAAAAAATTTTTTTACATTTATTTATTTTTGAGAGACAGAGAGTGAAAAGGGGAGGAGCAGAGAGAGAAAGAGACACAGAATCTGAAGCAGGATCCAGGCTCTGAGATAACAGTCTGCACAGAGCCTGACGCAGGGCTCCAACCCACAAACCGTGAGATCATGACCTGAGCCGAAGTCGGATGCTCAACCGACTGAGCCACCCAGGCTCCCCAACACCTGTATTTTAAACAATAGACTTTGGATTGATTCCAGCCTAATTTTAATAATATGCTGTGCTGTGCACTAATATACTCCTGTTTCCCATTCTCCTTTGTACCATTATTTTTGTACAAATTACATCTTTACCAAGTATAAAACCAAGAATTATAGACTCCACCCGAATTTATTTTTTATTATGCCATGTATGTTTTAGTCTATTTGAACAAATCTCCTTTTTCTTTATTTTCTTCTCCCCCCCATTACTTCATGTGGGGAATGCTGGTAGTAAGAGTGAACTTTAGCTTTCACACAATAGTTTCAGAATATTGTGATAGTATTGCATCAGAGCTAGAGTAGGGATAAACATTACACAGATATCCTGGAACTGGAGCCAGATACAATAAATGATAAGACTATGAGATGCCCCTCATTTTAGGGAAAGAATGAGCCTCTTTTCAGTTGTTGGAACTTTAGCTGCATTATTTTAGGTGGGAACAATTTGAAACACAGAGCGTAAACATGGAAAGTATGGTGTATGCAGACTTTGAGCAAAGGAATAAAATTCAGTCAGTATTTATTATCATTGTGGGTACTATCTAACACCAGGACACACTGTATGCAAAAATCATTTCCCATAATGAGACTTTAAAAATTTTTTAAATATATATATTCTTTAAATGTTTATTTATTTTTGAGAGAGAGAGAGAGAGAGAGAGAGAGCACAAGTGAAGGAAAGTCAGAGAGGGAGACACAGAATCTGAAGCAGGCTCCAGGCTCTGATCTGTCAGCACAGAGCCTGATGTGAGGCTCAAACTCATAAACTATGAGATCATGACCTGAACCGAAGTCAGACGCTTAACTGACTGAGCCACCTAGTTAACCCCCTATTATGAGTCTTGGTAAGAGACAGGGCCCTGGGTTTTTCTCACAAGATGCTTCCATTACATCATTAAATCTTAAGGGAAATAGAGGCACAGACAGTGTTGAGAAATTATTCACAGAACTGACAGAAGCATGAAGAGACCTCTGACAGTGGTGGCATACCAGGAGTGGCATCCTTATTAGATTTCCTATGGAGTGATCTTGGATATTCAGTCAATTCTCATTATTCATGAATCATATATTTGTAAATTCACTTACTCTCTAAAATTAATACGTAGCTCTGAAATCAATACTTGCAGTAGTCTCATAGTTATTTGCAGACATGTGGATGAGCAAAGTGGCAAAAAATTTGGGTTGCCTAATGTACATGTTCTTAGTTGAGGTCAAACAAGATGATGTTCTGACTTTTTGTTTGGATTCTCATAGTGTAAACAAGTGTCCTCTTTGTGGTATATTTAGTGCCATGTTTTTCACATTTTTGTGACTTTTGTTGGTATCTTACTATTTAAAATGGCCCCCAAGCTTAATGCTAAAAGGCTCTCTAGTGTTTCTCAGCACAAGTAGGCTGTGATATACCTTATAGAGGAATTACACATGTTAGGTAAGCTTCATTTGGGCATGAGTTATAGTCCTGTTGGCTGTGAGTTCAATGATAATGAATCAACAATTTGTATTAAACAGGCTGTTAAATGGAAACACACATTAAGAGATATGAAAACACATTCAACATTATTAGCCACTCTTAAAATTCTGAAAGGATTGCTTCAGATTCCTCTTCAAGTTCTTGCTCCACTTTGAAGAAACCAAAACTATAACTCACAGATAATGCACCAAAGAAGAAGGCCAATTAGTGGGAACATACACAAAGAAAAGTCCTTGATCTTAAATAAAGATTGGTGGATGAATGTATATTTATATGTTTTAAAGTAAAAGTTTTAATATATTAATGTATCATATACGTGATTCTCTGCTTTACTGACTTTTTCCATTTGCTGATTGACTGCAGTTATAATTGCATCAGATAAGAGAGCTTCTATTCTACCAGATCCCTCTTTTGGGAATCACTTACGCACAACAGCCAGTGCTCATCCCAATAAGTTTTCAATAATTCTGTACATATGTACTTTATTTTCATATAAAATTTGATATTTTATACAGTTGTTGCCCAGAGCCTTATAGTTTTGTTCTCATAGAACACATAGGGATATTAACAATGTATTTGTTAGCTTATCATATTGTTTTGAGCTTTGGGAGGACTAATAAGATTTACAAATACACTAGAATATTTGAATAGCATGGGAACAGTATGGCAAGGTGCATATCAGCTCCTTTTCCTTTTGTTCCCTTTACCTTTTTGGTTGCTGCTCAGCACAAACATCCTGGAATTGGCTCCTAAATGTGATCTTGTCTGCCAACATCATTTGGGAAGAATTTCCAATTTTGCCTTCTATGGTATATTTTATTTTTTAATTTAAAAATTCAGAAAAGTACAAAGAATAACATAACAAACAACCATACACCCAGGATTCTTCATTGTTAATATTTTATCACATCTACTTCAAATCTATGTTTTTAAAAGTGATAAAAGCAACTAAGCAATTAAGTTGAAGTGTGCTTTGTCCACCCATACTCAATCCTGTTCCCCTATTCCTACCCAGATACAAACACTATTGTGAATTTGGTGTTCATACTAACAAATTTAACACTATTTAATAAAAAATATTAAAATTAATACTATTTACATAAATTTATATATCTATAGGCAATAAAGTATGGCATTGTGCATTTTAAACTTTACAGAAGAGCTTCAGACTATACACACATATTTAATATATATTATTACATAATATGTTAATATATACTACATTGCAACTTGCTTCTTTTTAGTCAAGTGTTGATAATACATAGATCCAGTTGATTTCATTGGGCTGTTGTGTAGCATTTGATTGTAGGACTATATCCCATTTTATTTACCCATTTATTTATTGAAGGACATTTACACATTATCCATTTTTACACTATTACAATGCTGTGATAGACATCTTAGTACATTCTCCTTGTACACATGTTGGAGAATTTCTCTAGGGAAATTAGCTAGGATTGAAATTACTGGGAAGTATGGTAAACACATCTTGTGTATCAATATATAATAGTGTCAAAATTCTTTCCAAAATGGTTGTCTTCATTTATACTTCTGACAGCAGTACATGAGGATTTCTGTTGTTCCACCAATTCTGTATCAGAAGAGAAACTTTTTGGGGTTTGCTAGAGGTCAGAGAGCAGCAAGATGTAGAAGTAGGGAGCTCTGTAATCTGTGCTCGCCCGCATCGATTGAACTCAGAAGGACTGAAGGGAGAATACGCTGATTTGCAAGTGGGGGAAAAGAAGAAACAGCCGCCAGAAAGAAGACAACCTCAAAGATGCCTGAATGAGTGATTGTGAACTGGGAAATTGGAGGACAGGCGGGTCCTGGTGGTGCAGGGGGAAGGAGTCCCCAAGCCCAACACAGGGAGAGCACGCTGTGCCCCGGAGAGACCAGGGGAAGAGAAAGAGAGGTGGAAAACTCACCTAGAACCATCTCTAAGGGAGGAAAAACTCGCCCGTCTCCCCATATATAACTGCCGAGCGCCGGGAGAGAAATCCGTCCCATCTGGCCGGCGAGTTCTTCCTTGGGCGCAGCCGCACCGGGAGCCTTGAAAAGCGGCAGCGGCGGCGGCGGCGGCGGCAGCTGCGGCTCCGCGAAAAGGGTGGCGCAAGCCGGCGGGGAGGCCAGCCACCAGCGGGAACGCATCTCATCCCCGGTGACTGTGTTGAACTGCATGGACAGGGATTTGGAAGTGAGGCGGAGCTGGAGAGTACAGTTTGGCTCGCCCGCGGCACAGGGAGATCCGACTCAGAGGGGCAATTGCAACGCTTGGTTTCGGCAAAGTATCGAAGCGACGCCATACTTCTCCCCGCAACCACCAAGGCGGGTCCTCGGAGAGAGCAGCCCCCGAGACCTGACCTGACGCCAGACCACGCCCATCCGCACAGGGGAGTTGTCTTTTTTTTTCTTTTTTTTT
>JAQQST010002332.1:0-10255 GCA_028646485.1 Cryptoprocta ferox
GAGGTTTAGGTATGTTCCTTCTATCCCGACTTTCTTGAGGGTTTTTATCAAGAAAGGATGCTGTATTTTGTCAAATGCTTTTTCTGCATCTATTGACAGGATCCTATGATTCTTATCCATATTTATATTAATGTGATGTATCACACTGATTGATTTGTGAGTATCGAACCAGCCCTGCAGCCCAGGAATGAATCTCACTTTGTCATGGTGAATAATTCTTTTAATATGTTGTTGAATTCGATTTGCTCGTATCTTGTTGAGAATTTTTGCATCCATGTTCATCAGGGATATTGGCCTGTAATTCTCTTTTTTGTGGGGTCCCTGTCTGGTTTGGGAATCAGGGTAATGCTGACTTTATAGAATGAGTCTAGAAGCTGTCCTTCCATTTCTATTTTTTGGAAGAGCTTGAGAAAGATGGGTATTAACTCTGCTTTAAATGTCTGGTAGCATTCCCCTGAGAAGCCATCTGGCCCAGGACTCTTATTTGTTGAGAGATTTTTGATAACTGATTCAATTTCTTCACTGGTTATGGGTCTGTTCAAATCTTCTATTTCTTCCTGTTTGAGTTTTGGTAGTGTGTGGGCCTCTAGGAACTTGTCCATTTCTTCCAAGTTGTCCGGTTTGTTGGCATATAGTTTTTCATAGTATTCTCTAATAATTGTTTGTATATCTGTGGTTGTGATCTGTCCTTTCATTCATAATTTTATCTATTTGTATTCTCTCTCTTTTCTTTTTGAGAAATATGGCTGGAGCTTATCAATTTTGTTTATTCCTTTAAGAAACCAGCTCTTTGGGGTGCCTGGGTGGCTCGGTCGGTTGAGCATCTGACCGGCTCAGGTCATGATCTTACAGTTTGTGGGTTCGAGCCCCGCGTAAGGCTCTGTGCTGACAGCTCAGAGCCTGGAGCCTGCTTCCTATTCTGTGTGTCCCTCTCCCTTTGCCCCTCCCCTGCTCATGATCTGTCTCTATCTGTCCTTAAAAATAAGTAAATGTTAAAATTAAAAAAAAAAACCCAGCTTTTAGATTAATTGATGTTTTTTATTCTATATTCTATATTTATTATATATTTATTCTATATTCTATATATATTTATTTATTCTATATTGTGTATTCTGCTCTAATCTTTATTATTTTTCTTCTTCTTCTGGCCTTGGGGTTTCTTTGCTGTTCTGCTTCTAGTTCCTTTAGGTGTGCTGTTAGATTTCGTATTTGGGTTTTTCTTGTTTCTTGAGATGGGCCTGGATTGCAATGTATTTTCCTCTTAGGACTGCCTTTGCTGCATCCCAGAGGGTTTGGACTGTTGTATTTTCATTTTCACTTGCTTCCATATATTTTTAAATTTCTTCTTAACTGTCTGGTTGACCCATTATTCTTTTGTAGGATGTTTTTTAACCTCTGTGCATTTGGAAGTTTTCCAAATTTTTTCTTGTGGTTGATGTCAAGTTTCACAGCATTGTGATCTGAAAATATGCATAGTATGATCTCAATTCTTTTATATTTATTGAGGGGTGTTTTTTGACCCAGTATGTGATCTATCTTGGAGAATGTTCCATGTGCACTTGAGAAGAATGTGTATTCTGCTGCTTTTGGATGAAAAGTTTTGAATATATCTGCCAAGTCTATCTGGTCCAGTATAACATTCAGGGCCATTGTTTCTTTATTGATTTTATGCCTAGATAATCTGTCCATTGCTGTATGTGGAGTATTAAAGTCACCTGCAATTGCCATATTCTTATCAATAAGATTGCTTATGTTTGTGATTAATTCATTTGTATATTTGGGTGCATTCAAATTGGGGGCATAAACATTTATAATTGTTAGCTCCTTTTGATGGGTAGACCCCATAATTATGATATAATGCCCTTCTTTATCTTTTGTTTAAAATCTAATTTGTCTGTTATAAGTATAGCTATTCCAGCTTTCTTTTTACTTCTAGTAGCATGATAGATGGTTCTCCATCCCCTCACTTTCAATTTGAAGGTGTCCTCAGGTGTAAGTGGATGGACCTCGAGGGTGTCATGCTAAGTGAAATAAGTCAGGTGGAGAAGGACAGATACCATATGTTTTCACTCATAGGTCTAACAGGAGAAACCTAACAGAGGACCATGGGGAGGGGAAGGAGGAAAAAGAGTTAGGGAGAGAGAGGGAGACAAAGCACGAGAGACTCTTGAATACTGAAAACAAACTGAGGGGGGAAGGGGGAGGAGGAACGGGGAAGGGGGGTGATGGTCATGGTGGAGGACACTTGTGGGGAAGAGCACTGGGTGTTATATGGAAACCAACTTGACAATAAACTAAAATAAAAAAAAATAAAATGAGTCTCTTTTAGACAGCATATAGATGGATCTTGTGTTTTTTTTTTTATCCATTCTGATACCCTATGTCTTTTGATTGGAGAATTTTGTTCATTTGCATTCAGCTTTATTATTGAAAGATGTGGATTTAGAGTCATTGTGTTATCTGTAGGCTTCATTCTTGTGGTGATGTCTCTGGTCCTTTGTAGTCTTTGCAGAAATCCACTCACAGAGTCCCCCTTAGGATCTCTTACAGGGCTGGTTTAGTGGTCATGAACTCCTTCAGTTTTGTTTTTGTTTTGTTTTTGTTTTTGTTTTGTTTTGTCTGGGAAAGCCTTTATCTCTCCTTCTGTTCTGAATGACAGCCTTGTTGGGTAAAGGATTCTTGGCTGCATATTTTTTCTATTCAGCACATTGAATATTTCCTGCCACTCCTTTCTGGCCTGCCAAGTTTCAGTGGACAGGTCTGCTACTACCTTTATGTGTCTACCCTTGTAGATAAGTCCCGTTTATCCCTAGCTGCTTTCAGAATTCTCTTTATCTTTGTAATTTGTCAGTTTCACTATGATATGTCATGCAGAAGATCAATTCTTACATCAGAAGGGAGTTGGATTTATTTATTTATTTATTTATTTTTAAACTTTATAGTTTATTGTCAGGTTGGTTTCCATATAACACCCAGTGCTGTTCCCCACAAGTGACCTCCACCAAGACCATCACCCCCCATTACCTTTCCCCCTTCCCTTTCCCCCCTCAGTTTGTTTTCAGTATTCAAGAGTCTCTCGTGTTTTGTCTCCCTCCCTCTCCCTAACTCTTTTTCCTCCCCCTCCCCATGGTCCTCCGTTGGGTTTCTCCTGTTAGACCTATGAGTGAAAACATATGGTATCTGTCCTTCTCCGCCTGACTTATTTCGCTTAACATGACAACCTCGAGGTCCATCCACATTGCTACGAATGGCCAGATTTCATTCTTTCTCATTGCCATGTAGTATTCCATTGTATAGATGAACCACATCTTCCTAATCCATTCATCAGCTGATGGACATTTAGGCTGTTTCCTTGATTTGGCTATTGTTGAAAGTGCTGCTACGAACATTGGGGTACAAGTGCCCCTATGCATCAGCACTTCTGTATCCCTTGGGTAAATCCCCAGCAGTGCTATTGCTGGGTCATAGGGGAAGTTGGATTTATTTTTTAAGTTTTTTCCCTGTTATCTAATTAATTTCTGTTGCAATCCTTCAATTTATTCTGCTCTGCTCTCCTTTTCTAACTTTTCAGTTGGATCTTTAAAGTTTATTTATTTTGAGAGAGAGAGTGAGCCTGGGAGGGACAGAGAGAGGGGGAGAGAGAGAATCCCAAGCAGGCTCTGCACTGTCAGCACAGAAATTGACATGGAGCTGGAGCTCACGAACTGTGAGATTATGACCTGAGCTGAAACTAACAGTTGGAAGCTTAACCCACTGAGCCATCCACGTGCCCCTCAGTTGGACCTTTAATTAATGAGATTTCTTTATGTTCTATTTACATGTTTATGGCTAAGAATTCTCTGTGCACATGGCTGTCATTCCCATACTTGCTCACATGTAATGTTTTGATGATCTTTGATTATTCCAGATATTCTCAAGTATTTACACTTACTCCTTGAACCTCTCATTACCTAAGAGAGAACTAAAACATTTCAAGTGGAGAACTTTTCTGTTTCTGAATGTGTCATTAATACTTAGTTTTATTGTATGACATTCAGAGAATATTGCCTTAACTGTGTTGTTGTAAGTTTTGTCAGAGGTTGGCTTCCAAGAGAATCATACAATCCTACATTCCAAGGATGGTATGTAGGAAATTTGTATGTAGTGATCTTGGGAGTAGCACCTGTGAGGGAGTGACACCTGTGAGTGGCAGAACTGAGCAGAAATTGGGCTGTGATGCACAGACAACTATGGAACAACAATGTCCCTTCAGAGTTGCCCTGAGTTGGGTTAAAGGGTGAGGTTTTTATACCCTCTCAGGAGACCAGTCATAGGATGCACTCGGCTCCTAGTGAGGGGTCATTACTCTAGATGCAGCTCTTCTTTCCACCTGAGAGCAATTTCTGGAAAGAGTTGAGGGTTACCAGCCAGCACACTCCAGCAACTGGGAGAATTAGTCTGTTAGTCCAGAAAGGGGGTCTAGGAGGCATAGCTTAGTGTTCAGCACAGGGGGAAATCTGAGATATTCTCTTTCTCAATCTTCTTTGTACTTAGGGCAAGGGCAGGTACTCTAGGTTTGACCAGTCAGATACAGCCTCCCTGCAACTGAATCAAAGTTAGTGATACACAAGCCAGAGGCAGTGGCAGAAATGGCCAGTTTCGAGGTCAACAGTGGAGCAGGCCAGTGTCTGTGGTGGGCAGCATCAGTGGTTAGGCTGAATATCCAATGTTTAATGACAGTGATGTTGGTCAACTTATAGGATGGTTATGTATGTTGATTTGGTTGTGGTCTTGTTGTGAGCATCTGAGGCTGGTTCTCCAGGCTTTCTAGCAATTTTATGAACTACCCAATTCTCTTTTATTAAATTCAATTTCTGCTTAATGAAGCAGAATCGATTTCTATTTCTTTGCAATTAAGATATCTGATGCGTACAAAGATCTTTCAAGAGATAGAGAATTGGGATTTGATTGGTCCTTTATTACCGTTGCTTCTCTCTTCCACCCAATGTTACTTATGTTGGTCCTTACCAGTTCCAGCAAATTTTTCTGATCTCTATCTCATTGGAGAAAAGTAAAAAAACAAGGGTAACTTATAGAAGGTCTTCTCAGCATAAACAAACAAAACAAACAAAATATTTGTGGCAGATGTTTAAAGAAAACTCTTTTTATCCTTATTTCTTCCTGTCAGTTATTACATATATAAAAATGATTGAGCATTTTATTTACTTTTTTACCAACTTTGGAAAGATGTTTTGGATAATATGACTTAATATATGGGACATATGGCATATGGGCTCTGGGCGACACCATGGACACAGAAAACAATCTGTTACAGAAGCTATGAGTTCCAAATCAAAGATCTCAAAGGCATATGCTATAAATTGCTAGGGTGGTCGCTTCTCCCATAGGCAACTCTAAATAATAGTACAGACTTTTAAGTTTAAAAATGGTGATTAATAATCTTCCAGGCAATTCTCTGTAGACCATTATGAAGATTTATATAAATTTACACAAGGATGATATAAATGCTGCTTTTCACACAAGGGATAAAGACAGGTTATAGGAAATTCATATGATACAATCATAAAATGTGATTAAATATAAAAAAAAACATTAGGGTAAGATATAACAGCCCATCCCTCATTCCCTGCAATGCCTCATATGGACCCTTCACCCATTCAGATTAATTTATTCAGTACATTTACTCACACACACACCATGCTCCTTCTTACCTTCAAGACTTCCTCATGGATTTGGCATAGTCTCATTGTTTCTGTGTAAAAATCACCTATGTCTAGAACCCAGATCAAGTGTGGCTTTTTTTTCTTGAAGCTTTACCTGACTTCTTACACCCTCATAATATCTTTTCTCTTTAACCTCTCATTGCAGTTATGATTTGAAACTTTTATTACATAGTAATTTTATTCTCTACTGTTTCTCATGCACAACAATGTGGTTATGTTCCTCCTGTCTACTCTGTGAAGACAGGCCTGGGGGGAGGTTCTCTATTCCGCACTCCCCATGTATGTTTCCGTGTTGATCTGAGCCATCTGGGAGTTCTTAACGATGTATTTGAATGTTAATTTCATATTTTTACTGTGATTTTCAGGGACTTTATTGTCCACACGTTTGCTGACAACAGTAACATCTTTGGGAATTCAAATAGATGATAAGGCCTGTGATTAGGTAACAAATTTAGGTCGTTGCCAAGTTTAGTTAGGTATTTGATGACAGCTTTGTAACTGTGACTAGAATGACAATGATCTCATGAGAACTTGCCTTCTGTTGAATGCCTTTCATTCAGTACACATTACTGGGAGAAGGTTTTGGTCTGGCTCACAGCCTTCTTTAACGCCCCCTTCAGCTCACTGTTCCTTAGACTGTATATGAAGGGATTCAGTATAGGGACTATGACCATGAAGACCACTGATGCAGCTGAGTCTTTTTCAGTTGAATGGTTGGATGAGGGACTCATATAGACCCCTGTGATTGCTCCATAGAAAAGAATGACTAAGGCAAGATGAGATCCACAGGTGGAGAAAGCTTTGAGTTTTCCTTGGGCAGGAGGGATTTTCATTACAGCAGAGATGATGAGGCTGTAGGATGCCAGGATACACCCTGAAGGTATCACAAAGATCAGCCCCACTGCAGCCAGAACTATGAACTGATTGAGACTGGTGTCGGTACAAGAGAGGGGGAGGAGAGAGTTGATGTCACAGAAGAAATGGTGGATGATGTTGTTAGAGCAGAAGTGCAGACGGGTGAGCATAAGGGTGTGCAAGAGGGGATTCAAAGTGGCAAGGATCCATGGCACAGCCACCAGAGAGGCACAAAGGCACTGGGTCATGATGGTGGAGTAGCGCAAAGGGTGACAGATGGCCACATAACGGTCATACGCCATCACGGTGAGAAGGAAATTGTCCATGTTGGCAAACATCATACAGAAATACATCTGAGCCAGGCAGCCAGGATAGGAGATGGTCTGAGTCTGTGCCTGGATGTTCAGCAGCATCTTAGGGACTGTAGATGAAGGCAGGCAGAGGTCTACCACAGACAGATTGGCAAGGAAGAAATACATGGGTGTGTGGAGGCGGTGGTCTGAGACAATAGCCAGCAAGATGAGCAAGTTTCCAAACAGCCCTGTTAAGTAGAGACACAGGAAAAGTACAAAGAGGAGAGCCTGCCACTCTGGCCAACTTGAAAAGCCCAAGAGGAGAAATTCAGAGGCACTGGTTTGGTTTTCTTGATCCATTGCTTGGGTATCTCTGTATGAAGACCCAGAGGATGAAATATTTTTGACATAAAAAAATCTCCCTTTTTATATTTTGTCTACTCACCTAGTCCCGTTTACTAAATATTTTCTCTTTAGGCCATCCGACCTCCTCCCTGGTACTCTCTCCCAAGCTTCACTGATCATGGATATGGTATTCCATTTTATCACTTGACTTTTTATTTATCCTCCCTTACCAGGTGCTGTCTGGCTGCCTGCTGTGTGTTGGAACACATCTGTGAGTCCGATACACTAAGTAACTCTGTGCCGAACTTTGAGATTTAATGATAAAAAATTTTCCAGATATTTATCCAACACCCTATGAACCATCCCACTTGGAAACTAGTCAGACATTAACACTTAGGATTTATAAGGAGAAGAGAAACCATCTTATCTTCTTAAGATTCAAAAGAAAAATACAGTAACATGCTTGACCAGTGTAAAAAGTTAAGCCTCCTCAAAATAGTTTACATGAAGACTATGAGCAACATAGAAAAATATTTACAAATAAGGTAAAAGTTCCATAACACATGTAGTTATATAATAGAAGTTGATAAAACTAAAAGAGGGGTGCCTGGGTGGCTCAGTGGGTTTAGCGTCTGACTTCCACTCAGGTCATGATCTCGCAGTTTGTGGGTTTGAGCCCCACGTCTGGCTCTGTGCTGACAGCTTGGAGCCTGGAGCCTGCTTCGGATTCTGCGTCTCCCTTTCTCTCTGTCCTTCCCCGACTTGTGCTCTATCTCTCTGTCTCTCAAGAATAAATAAACATTAAAAAAAAAACTAAAAGAGAACAGAGAAAAAGTTATGTCAAAATACAGGACAGGTTTAAAAGAGTCCTTTTAATGGTTTTGTGTTATTTTAACCATAACCACAAAAAAGGGGTTGACTCAAGGGATACAGAAGTACTGATGCATAGGGGCACATGTACCCCAATGTTCATAGCAGCACTTTCAACAGTGGCTAAATCATGGAAAGAGCCTAAATGTCCATCAACTGATGAATGGATCAAGAAGATGTGGTTTATCTATACAATGGAATACTACATGGCCATGAGAAAGAATGAAATCTGGCCATTCGTAGCAATGTGTATGGAACTTGAGGGTGTCATGCTAAGTGAAATAAGTCAGGCAGAGAAGGACAGATACCATATGTTTTCACACATAAGTGGAACAGGAGACACTTAACAGAGGAACATGGGGGGAGGGGAAGGGGAAAAACAGTTGGGGAGAGGGAGGGAGGCAAATCATGAAAGACTCAAATACTGAGAACAAACTGAGGGCGGTTGGGGGAGGGGGAGAGGGGGATGGGGGATGATGGGAATGGAGGAGGGCACTTGTGGGGATGAGCACTGGGTGTTATATGGAAACCAACTTGACAATAAACTATAAAAGAAAAAAAAGGGGCTTGACGTTTATAAGGTATCGTGATTACTTTGGGTCTTGCTTGTCTTGGAGTTGTGGAAAACTCAATGCAATGGAAGGATTCCTGAAACTTGGATCAGGATGTAGACGAAAAATAACTATCCTGGAAAACAATTAAGGAGGCAAACATTTAGGGGTGCCTGGATGGCTCAGTTGGTTGAGCGTCAAACTCTTGATTTTGGCTCAGGTGATGTGCTGTAGCACAGAGCCCCACTTGGGATTCTCTCTCTTCCTTTCTCTCTGCCCCTCCACTACCCATAGGTGAGCGCTCTCTCTCTCTCTCATATAAATAAATTAAAAAAAAGACCAACATTCACATACACAGATGAGATAGTTGCACAGGCATGTGAGGCTCCCTGGGAGACATAAAAGGTCTTGGAGAGTGTGGGCCCTGATTGGCTCAGATGGAAGCAGACCCCATAACTTGTAGGCTGGAGCACTTAGCCACCCCAAATCTTACTTCTCCCCTGTATAATAATAGCACCTGTCTTAGTCCTCAGAGAAAAGTATATTGCAACGCAGGCCTATCTCAAGAAACAAGAAAAACCCAAATACAAACCCTAAACTCACACCTAAAGGAACTAGAAGCAGAGCAGCAAAGAAACCCCAAAGCCAGAAGAAGAAGAGAAATAATAAAGATTAGAGCAGAAATAAACAATATAGAATAAAAAAACCCCCAGTAGAACAGATCAATGATTCTAAGAGCTTTTTTTTTTTGAAAAAATAAAATTGGTAACCCCCTAGCCAGACTTCTCAAAAAGAAAAGAGAGAGAACACAAATATATAAATTCACAAATGAAAGAGGAGGGATCACAACCAACACCACAGAAATACAACAATTATTAGAAAATACCATGAAAAATTATATGCCAATAAATTGGACAACCTGGAAGAAATAGACAAATTACTAGACACCCACACACTACCAAAACTCAAACAGGAAGAAATAGAAAATTTGAACAGACCCATAACCAGTGAAGAAATTGAATCAGTTATCAAAAATTTCTCAACAAATAAGAGTCCTGGGCCAGATGGCTTCCCAGGGGAATTCTACCAGACATTTAAAGCAGAATTAATACCTATTCTTCTGAAGGTGTTCCAAAAAATAGAAATGGAAGGACAGCTTCCAGAGTCCCAGAGTCATTCTATGAAGCCAGCATTATCCTGATTCCCAAACCAGACAGGGACCCCACAAAAAAGGAGAATTGCACGCCAATATCCCTGATGAACATGGATGCAAAAATTGTCAACAAGATACTAGCAAATTGAATTCAACAGCATATTAAAAGAATTATTCACCATGACGAAGTGGGATTCATTCCTGGGCTGCAGGGCTGGTTCGATACTCACAAATCAATCAATGTGATATGTCACATCACTATAAGAATGGATAAGAATCATAGGATCCTGTCAATAGATGCAGAAAAAGCATTTGACAAAATACAGCATCCTTTCTTGATAAAAACCCTCAAGAAAGTCGGGATAGAAGGAACATACCTAAACCTCGTAAAAGCCATATATGAAAACCCACAGCTAATATCATCCTCAATGGGGAAAAACTGAGAGCTTTTCCCCTGAGATCAGG
>JAQQST010002333.1:0-10253 GCA_028646485.1 Cryptoprocta ferox
ATAGATTATATACATATGTATAGTATATATATCATATATATAGTATGTACATAGTATATATAGTTTATATATTGTATATATAGATGATTATATACATATATAGTACGTATATAGTATATATATATAGTTTGTTTACAGTATATATAGATTATATACATATGTATAGTATATATATAATATATATAGTATGTACATAGTGTATATATAGTTTATATATTGTACATATAGATTATATACAGATATATACATATATAGTATGTACATAGTGTATATATAGTTTATATATAGTATATATAGATTGTATACATACATATAGTATGTATATAGTACAGTATATATATGGTATATAGTATGTACATAGTATATATAGTTTATATACAGTCTATATAGTTTATATATAGTTATATATTATATATTATATACATATATGTATACATAGTAGAAAAAATATATAAACAAATGTACATATATCAATCTAAGTGTGTATAAACATGTATACATATACACACTAAGCTAAATATGTATGAAGTCACAAGTGCACCTCTTTGTCATCTTAGCTTTGTATATATATTTATATATATATTTATAGTCATCTGAAGTGTGCATAATTTAAAAGTATATAACCTACTTTTACTTATTTTTTAAAGCTCATTTACCTATTTTGAGGTGGGAAGGGATAGGGAGAGAGGGAATCCCAAGCAAGCTCCGCGCTGTTAGTGCAGAGCCTGACGCGGGGCTCGAACCCACAACCCGTGAGATGATCTGAGCCAAAACCAAGAGTCGGAGGATTCACCGACTGAGTCACGCAGGTGCCCTTAAACATACGTAAGCTCATTCTCGAGGCAAATGTCAATGTGAAAGGTACCTTTCTGCCCTTTCTCCCCTCGATCCCGACTGTCGTCTAGGGTCGGGTGCTATCATTCCTGCTACCTGGCACGGGGGGAGCCAGGATGTTGAGACCTTAGCCCCCAGCTGGTCCTCAGGGTGCCAGCCCCTGAGGAGAGTCACTCAGCCTCTCACCGCAGAGGAGTGCAGCTTAGCTCAGAGCTGGCTGCCCGGTCCCCCCACATGATGGGCGCAGTGGACAAGGAGCAGTCGGAGGTTAGAGGATGTGACGGAGCGGCTGGAACACCACAAAGTGGGGGAGCCGGGGGGCGGGAGGGCTTCCGAGGCAGGAATTGTCTGCGTGCGTTCCATACATATAATTACACGCGCGTGAGTGTCTGGTAATCGTATATATGTGTGATGCGGGGTGTGTGCAGAGATACAGGGCTATGTGTGTGCACAGACAGGGACACACGTGTGCAATATGCTAGGTCTCCCAGAGATGCTGGGATTGCAACAATGACCTGAAGGAGGGGCAGAGTCCGTGAGCACATGTCTGGGGACTGACAGGGACACTGCGGCCGGAGCATGCCGGGTACCAGCAACACAGGGTGTGGCCCTGGAGGCCCTGATATGACCCCGCCTCTTCCTCCAGGTAGGGTGCCCAGACTGAGCAAATAAAAATGCAAGATGAGAAGCACCCGGCCGGCCAGGTTGGTAGAGCATGCGAGTCTTGATCTCGGGGCTGTGGGTTCAAGCCCCACTTTCACTGTAGACATTACTTAAAAAAATTAAGAACCTTAAAAAAATAATAAAATAGGGGCGCCTGGGTGGCTCAGTAGGTTGAGCATCCGACTTCGGCTCAGGTCATGATCTCACAGTTCATGGGTTCGAGCCCCGCATCGGGCTCTGTGCTGACAGCTCAGACCCTGGAGCCTAGTTCCGATTCTGTGTCTCCCTCTCTCTCTGCCCGTCCCCAACTTGCACTCTGTCTCTGTCTCTCTCTCTCTGTCTCTTTCTCTCAAAAAAAAATAAACATTGGAAACAAATTTTTGAAAGACAATAAAAAATGAATAAAAATAAAAAGTCAGTCAAGGCATGCCCTTCCAAGAGACTATTACATAGCTCTGAGGAGGGTAAATCAATGCAGGGGGGTGGGAGGAATTCCAGTGAATCACTTCTGTTCAGTTTGAGTTTCTGAACGGAAGATGTTCTTTTATGATAGGTTTTTAAATGTAGGAATTGAGGGGCGCGTGGGTGGTTTACTCGGTTCAGCATCCGACTCTCAATTTTGGCTCAGGTCACGATCTCTGCGTGCTGTCCTGGGGTCATGCTTAGCTCGGAGCCTGTTTGGGATTCTCTTGTGTGCTCTGTATGCCCCTCCCCTTCTCTCTCTAAAATAAAATAAATTAAATTAAATAAATTAAATTAAATTAAATACTAAAAAACAAAATAATAAAATAAAATAATAAAATACAATAAATACAATAAAATAATAAATAAAATAATACAATAACTTAAGTAATAACATGAAAAATAAAAAATAATAACATTAAATAAAATAATATAAAAATAATATTGAATAGTAACATAAAATAAAATGAATAAAATAAAATAAAATAATAAATAACATAAAATAAGGAGATAACATAAAATAATGACATAAAAAATAAAAGTAATAAAATAAAATAAATAAAATAATATACATAAAATAAAATATAAATTAATAAAATAATAAAGTAACAAAATAACATGAGAAATAATATAAAATAAACTAAATAACATAATATAATAAAATAAAACAAAATAATACTATAAAATAAAATAACAAAAGAAGTTTGGATTAAATGAGATAAGATAAAATAATAAAATTTAAAAAAAATAATAAAACAAAATGAAATAATAAAATAAAGAATTGTTGCGCTTTCAGGAGAGTGACAGCCACGTGATGGGCCTGTGGAACTATCTGGGGCCGTGTCCACGACATGCCATACGTGACACATTCGATGAGCACTAGGCGAGGTGAGGAAATGACAAAACGGGCCCCGTCTCCAGAAGCGCGGCGCAGCGGGCATCCTCGTCGGCACCGGGCCGTCCCCTGCCCTTCCCTTCAGCGACACTACCCGCGTCGTCGGTGCCCAACAGAGCGGACAGCTCACCCCAGCGCGAAAATGAAGAACACCCGAAAAATGCACCTGTTCACGCCGTGAGGACCTGTTTTCCCTGTTCCTACAGGTCAGTCCTTACTGAGAAGCGGACGGAGGCCGACCAAACAGAACAGAAACGAGATCTGGAAAGAAAGCCCCTGTAGCAAAACGATGGCTCCCGCGTTCGACGGACGGAAAGATCTGCCCACTCCAATGTTTTATGGCTTCTCAGGTATAATTAGAACAACCCACGTGGGGCCCAAAGTGATGGGCTGGGAATAGCTGATGCCCCTAATTACTGTTTACTGGTTTTTGCATGTGTAACGAGCGTTCTCACTGTGACAGGCCTTGAGGTACACACTAGGCCGGGGTTACATATAACGCCCAAGGATGCTCTTGGGCTAGCCTGCGAAGGACACCAACTCTGTGTGTCCCGGGTGGGACCTGGGGGCCGAGGCCAGGGACCCAGGGGGCTCAGCCGCATGTTCGGATGCAGGGGTGCTTGGTGGGTTTCTGGCCGAGCCTCGGACACGCAAGAGCTTCCTCAGGACTGCAGAATTGAAACTTGGGAGCCCTCCCTGCCCGGGGTCAAGATCCCACAGGAATCGGGTCTGGGAAGACGGAATGAAACATAAAGGGTTTCGTTTTCAGAGCCTGTCCCAACAGCATCGCCAAAGAAGGAATGCGATGCGTCTGAAATCCTGTTCTCTGCAGAAAGGGGCAGAATGTCCTTGGGAGGAAGACACAGAAGCGATCGGTTTCTCTCCTTCTGAGATGCCTCTGTGCATCTGAGAAGTTCGGTTCAGAACAGCCTTAAGCAATAGGGACATAGTCCTCAGTAAATGCAGATAATACTGGAAGTTTCCAACATGTACCCTGACCACATCCCATGCCGTCGCTTGAAAGAACAGCGAGATAGAGCCCACGTTATCTGGAGGAAGCAAGAATGAGGCCCGTAGCTCACACCTGGAATCAAACCCAGAGATATGACCACAAAGTATGCCTCATGCGCATGGATCCGGGCCCACCAGCACCACCAATGACAATGACTTTTGGGTATTTTTTCTTAAAATTTTTTTTAATGTTTTATTTATTTTTGAGAGAGAGAGAGAGACAGCATGAGCAGGGGAGGGTCAGAGAGAGTGAGACACAGAATCCGAACCAGGTTCCAGGCTCTGAGCTGTCAGCACAGAGCCTGACGCGGGGCTCGAACCCACGAACCGTGAGATCATAACCTGAGCCGAAGTCGGACGCCCAACCGACTGAGCCACGCAGGTGCCCCAGAGTGTTGAGTATCTTGTTTGGGATTTTGCCGGAGGCGTTGGAAGAAAGATGAGGTGAGCTTTGCCGACAAGCTTGGGTAAATACGAAGAGAATAGACCTTCGTGGGATCAGGAATTTCCGTGGTGTGAAATCCCTGAGGAATAGACACATAAACCCAGGTTAGGAATGAATTTAGTCTGCTGTGTAGGACCGGAGTTCACAAAACTCTGTACGACGGGGCTTTAGCTGCGAAATGTGACGGGTATCTTATCTGTGGGTTTGTCCAGAGAGCGTGAAAAGAGTCTCCGATTTCCTGAAGATTGAACACAGCGTTCAGTACACTGAGGGGCACGTTTTCGGGGAAACTGGTCTGTCAGTGGACCCAGCCATCGGTGGGAAGACAGGGGGCGTTTGAATGCAGACCAGGAACCCCTGTGACTGGGGCGGGGGGTGGGGGTGGGTATAGCTCTAACTAGTGGGATTTGAAAATGCTTTCGAGAAGTCTACAATGTCTAGCGTCATCTCTAAGGCATCTGATGGCTTCTGGATAAATGCGAATTCCCAGCAGGGGACTCACCAATCCTTCCCCGAAACGTATTCTGCCATGTTGTTGCAAGGTCAATGGACATGAGGTCTGGATCTTGGGTTTAACAGACCATGTCTTGGGTTGAAGGTTGATACCGCCTTAGCCCATCCCCCCCACAAAAAAAGATGTGTCTATCTGGAACCTGGTGATAGGAACTTGGAAAAGGGGGTCTTTGTAGATATCAGTAGGGATCTTGAAATGAGATCATCCTGGATTTACCAGGCGGGCCCTCGATCGAGTGATGCATGTCCTTCTATGAAAAAAGGAAAATGGAAATGCACACGGAGGAATAGAGTGTGAAGGAGGAGGCAGTGTTGGATGCTTCTGCAAGCCCGGGGTCGCCGGCAGCCGCTAGGAACTCGGGGAGACATGGGTAGATTTGGCCTCGGACACTCCAGGAGATGCTAGCCTTGCGTACACCTTGAGTGTGAACTCCTGGCATCTAGAGTTGGGAGAGAACAAATTCCCGGTGTCGAAGCCCCTGGTCTGTGTGCCTTGTTTGCGCAGCCCTAGCTGACTAAGACATGGGGGCCAGGGTAAGGCCGTCTCAACATGCAGGGGAAGGAATGTTGACCCCACTTCTTAATCGAGGAGGGCAGGAAAAGAAGGTGTGACATGGGACATGCCAGGTCCTCTCTGGGAAAGGCACTCAGCGGTGCTGTCTTTAACATGCCTCTTTTCCAGCGAGCAGTGGAAAGTCGTAGTTTACTTGAAGTTCTCCGACTCTACCCCAAAATGAATTCGATCAGTGAATACGAGTGAAGCCAGAAGAATCTTCACCTCATCCACTTTCCTGAACGTCCCCTCCTGGACTTGTCAGAGCCACCCACACCGGGACTTTTGCCACCTACGGTCAACCCCGCCCCTAGCACTTCCTGCTGCTGTTCGCGGACAAACCCATCTGAGTGTTTTCCCAGTCTTGATGTGTAAACAAGGCGTGGTTTGAGGTTTTGGGGGTTCGGGGTAGGTTTCATTGTTTTTAGCATTAAAAACGGGTTTAAAGAAAACATTCATGTATTTAGAAATTCATTAAAAATCATTTAGGGACGGTCTATGTTATTTCTCATGTGGGATAGGTAGTAGATGGGGTTATGTTCCATGTGTGTTTAATGCATTGTGCTGAATGCTTCCTCCCTACCCTTTAGCCCAGGGTCCCTGAACCTTGACACTATTGACATTTGGGGACAGATAAATGTTTGCTGTAGGGAGCTGTTCTGCCCATTGTGGGGTGTCGGGCAGCAACCTTGGTGTCCACTCAGTAGATGCTGCTAGCATCTCCCCAGCTGTGACAAGCAAAAATGTCGCCCCACATTACCAAATGGCCCCTGGAGGGAAAGATTACCAAACGTTGTCCCTGGTTGAGAACTACTGTCTTAGCACAATGTATAATTTATATCCAACACAGATCATTGACCTAACTTATATGTGGGGGGGGGGTGTATATATGTGTTTGGATAGATGATGGATGGATCGATAGATACATAGATACATAGATAGGTACATAGATAAGTGATAGATGATGATCCATGGATGAATGGATGGATGGATAGATATATATGATGGATGGATCGATAGATAGATGGATAGATGAATGGGTGGATGGGTAGATGGATGGATACATAGATCAATAGATCGATAGATATGATGGATAGATAGAAAATTCTAATCCACTTATATATTAGACATACTTTCATAGATAGGATCACATTTACTTTTTGAATTTGGCTACAATTTCCATTTAAAGAAAACATACCCTAATGTTGGTTGGTTTCCATTTAATCTTCAATAATAATCTTACAAAGTGAGAAAGTACTCAGATATGTGTCCTGTGACAAAATACCCAATGAAGCAATTTTTCAAGTGTATAGTTGGCAATGCAGACTGGCCAAGAGTTGTGAAACTCTCCTTTGCCTTGTGAATCCATGAACGAAATTCCGTTCCAGGAAGATGAGATTATATTTGTATAGAAAATAGGATAGCAAGAAATGCAATGCAGACATCACAGTGGAAAAAAAAAATTTTAATGTGGCACATTTGTATTAAGTCGTAAAAGCATAAGGAGTTGTTTTTATTTTAACCTACTTTTGTTTTTAGCCATGTACGTAGCATGACTACAGTATTGAATATATGGGAATTCCCTGCATTTGCCTGGTGGTCTTAGAGAAGCCGGGGAAACTTACAGGGTTTCTTCCTCTAAAGCTTTCTCAAGCTCGTATCAACAGTTCCTTAAAACATCACCGGACTAATGCAGAAACTAAGAACAGGTCTTTGAAAGGAATCCCCAAATGCAGGTTTTCTCCAGGAATAGCGGGTGGAAAATCCTGAAAGTCCTCTTTCCAATGTAACAATTTGCAGCAAATGTATGTATTAAGTGGAACCAAGATAATGAATATGCTTTAGATTGTTTAGCCTTTGAGGCAAAGATAGATAGATAGAGAGATGATAGATATGGTTGGAGAGATATCATGGAGGGATGGATGGATGGATGGATGGAGATGATAAATGATGGATGGATGGATGGATGGATGGATGGATAGATGATGGATGGAGATAATAAATGATGGATGGATGGATGGATGGATGGAGATGATAAATGATGGATGGATGGATGGATGGATGGATAGATGATGGATGGAGATAATAAATGATGGATGGATGGATGGATGGATGGAGATGATAAATGATGGATGGATGGATGGATGATGGATGGAGATGATAAATGATGGATGGATGGAGATGATAAATGATGGATGGATGGATGATGGATGAAGATGATAAATGATGGATGGATGGATGGATGGATGATGGATGGAGACGATAAATGATGGATGGATGGATGGACACACAGATGGGTGGATGTGTAGAGGGACTTCACTGAGAGGCAAAGTTAACTTCATCCCAAGGAATTCTGATCTTGTCTGTAGAACGAGACTACAGCGGGATTGTGGTTCCAGTGACCACATCCTGGACGTTGTAATGATTTTGTCCACAGTCTTGACAATTACTAAGAGGATTGCCTGTCCCAACATGACGCAGGTGGAAACATTTATTCATTCTCATTCATCTGCCTTTTATTGACCTGGAGATTCTTCCAACACGGACATGTTGGACATGTGGACATGCAACAAATTGAAAAAGCATTCCCAAATTCTATGAGCAAAGCAACGTTGCTACCTATATTCATTTAATATTTTGTTGAAACATGTTTTTTTAAAGGAAGAAACACAAGGCTTAGTAGTTCACGTTCAGTAATGGTTATTATGTCGATGCTTGCAATAAAGCACTTTTTGCTCATAAAACAATGTAAAATTGGAGTCTGTGCTATTTAAGTGGACTTTTATTGTGACGTGAGTAAGTGAGGTACATGGTGTGGTGAGTATGGAATTAGCCACTAAAATTAATACTCGTTCCTTGACTGAAGAAGATGGAATTGAGGCATACTGTAGTTTTAACCCTGAGTGGAGACTTTATCCTCTCAAATTTTCTGAGATTGTTGGGACTCCAGTATTCATTCCATCATTTCTTAAATATTCTTAAAACACTCTGTCTGTTTTCGTTAACTTGAAGAAACTTCAATTGCCCCGTGGAGACTGTATTCTAAGTAACGTAGACACCACCAGATAGCATAGGGTTGGGTTTCCAGCCAAACCCGCCAGTTAAATATTGATTATCTAGAAGCGATATGAATCATGGCTCTCCCACTAAGGAAAGTGATTGCTTTTCAGAAAAACTAGATTACCAGATTAAAAGAGTCCTTCCGACTCTGAGGTTGCTAAGAATGACGCTCATAAAATAATTTCCACTTTTATGAAAATAGTCTCCATCTATTGAAATGATCTGGGTTTGTTGTTGTTGTTGTTGTTGTTGTTGTTTTGAGAGTGCATTTGGTGTCTTCTACAAAACTGTCTGGAACTAATATTTTATTTCTGGGAATTTTAAAAGCTCATTCAAATTATTTAATAGCCATAAGACTATTTAGGGGAAAATTGTGTGATTTCACCAAGTGGCCTGACTGTCTATTTTTGCATAAAGAAATACATTCGTGAGCTCTACTCAGACACACTATTATGATAACGTATTTGCAAACCCAAATGCATTTCCTAAAACGCTGTTTGGATATTGGAGTGGAATAAAATGTTTCCAACAAATCAAGCAACGGACAAAAGAGTCTAAATTGTGCATGCATAAGGCGTCCTGTGTATCCTAGGCTGTTGAGCCGCGTCTCTGGTCTACACCCTCCACAAGCCAGGAACACTCCCTTCTCCCACAGCTGTGACAACCAAAATAGGTGCGGACCTTGTCAGTGTCCCTGGGAGCAAAATGGCCCTCGGTTGTGAGTAATTGCTCCCGAGAGGTGAGGACGATATACAGAGTATGTGAAAATCATCAACTCTGATCATGGCTGAGCTGCCTTGGTTCTGGGGGCCAGGTTTCCAATTCTCTGGTTGGGGTCACGTCTCCAGCATGTGGGTTACAGGGGGGCTGATAGTTGGGTCATGCTTCTGTGAAAACCCCCAGTGGAGTCACTTAAGCGGAGTCACCAAACTTGGGCTTAATGCCTGTCCTGATCCCAGTCTCAACCTCCCTTGGAAATGAAGTCTTCAGTAGTCAGTTGGGAATGTGTTTTCTGATTAAACAGCAAGGAAGGAATCTGTCACCTGGGCCCTCTCCATCCAGCTCCCCCGCAACGAACGATGAGGTGATCCATGTAACAAGACCACCCCCCATCCATACTCGAGGAGAAGGTGACCTTGGCCGGAACAAGCCTTCCTTCTCTTTTGTTAATGACGCCCTCGCCCCACCCTTGTTCTACAAAAACTTTCCAGGTCTCACCCCTCCTTGGGGCTCTCTCTCCTTGCTAGGTGAGGCACTGCGTGAGTCGTTAATAGCTTGAAGGAGACTTTTGCTCTGACGAATCTGTGTTCTTGGGGTGGCTAACGGGAGCAAAGGAGACACCCCAAATCGGGCAGGCGTGCGGATAACCCACCTGAGTCGTCTGGTAATCCTTCTTTGGCCGTGGCCAGGAACGTGTTCAAACCCAGGACCGTAGGGCTGGAGGGTCTACTGATGGGGAAGCATAAGGTGATCTGAGGGCCAAGTGCGAGCTAGCCCGACCCCATGTGGGACGTGGGACATTCCTCAGGCGCTCCTGGCTGCCCCAGGACAAAGGAAAGGGAAAACGAAATGGGTAAGAGATCACAGTCATGCAGGACAGGAGTCTCCATCAGTTTACACATGTGTTAGTAAATGAGAAGAAAAAGGCAATCTTCTCAATAGCCTCATCTTCAGAAACCTAGAGACGCACTTTCCTGGAGCTCCAACATCACCCTCCGCTCCATAGTGATGTGCGAACAAAGGCGGGAAGGAAATGGCAGGTGAAATTAAACTTCCTCATAACCTGCAGCCCATTGACAGTTACCTGAGCAAAGCAC